>JAJOOH010023005.1:0-23278 GCA_029582605.1 Solanum gracilifrons
TGTAACTCAACTTGTACTATTTAATTAATATTAATAAAAGTATAGGCTATTCGCCTTAATTTTTTTTTATTATTGTCTTCAAATTTAACTTTTAAAGTGTGAAATTTAAACTTTTATAGTTTTAAAGTTTTAAAGTTTTAAATTTTCGAACTTTTAAAGTGTGAAATTTAAACTTTTATAGTGTTAAAGTTTGAATTTAAATTTTCAAACTTTTAAAATTTGAAGTGTGAAATTTAACTTTTATAGTTTTATAGTATTAAAGTTTGAATTTAAATTTTCAAACTTTTAAAATTTAAAGTGTGAAATTTAAACTTTTATAGTTTTATATTTTTATAGTTTTAAATTTAAATTTTCCAACTTTTAAAGTGTGAAATTTAAACTTCTTATAGTTTTAAAGTTTGAACTTTGAATTTAAATTTTCAAACTTTTAAAAGGTAAAATTTAAACTTTTATAGTTTTAAAGTTTGAATTTATATTTTCAAACTTTTATAGTTTTATAGTTTTATAGTTTGAATTTAAATTTTCAAAGTTTTAAATTGTGAAATTTAAACTTTTATACTTTTAAACTTTGAAAGTTTGTATTTAAAACTTTAAAAGTACAAATTATTTTGCTTCTAATAAAATTATAAGAGTTTTAATATTATTTGTGTAATGTTCCTAATTTTTTAATTTTAATAATTTTTTTTTAATTATAATAGTTGGGACCCGATTTCCGGTCCGGTACCGGACCATTACCAGTCCGGGACGGGTACACTGAATTTTTTCTGGAATTACCGGTTTTGGTCCATCCCGGTTCCGGTTCGATTCCGGCCCATGGTGCCCGGTTCCGTTCTGATTCTGGTTCGTCCCGGTCCGGTAGTCCCGGTTTCGGTTCCGGTCCCATTGCCAGCCATAGATAGTCGTGTGATCTTACCAGTTCACTATGGTTGTGTACTGATACTGCACTTGCTCTTTCTTTGTTGAGTACCAGGCATCTTCAGGCGGCTATTGACAGACCTCGTTTAGAAAACCAGTGATCGATTCGAATTCAAGGTGAGCCAGTTCTTCCAGGCTTCCATGAGTTTTCGTTATGTTTAGTCTAGTGTTATTCAGACTTAGACTAGTACTTTAGATTTTCTTATGTTTAGTTGGGTTGTACCCATTTCCTTTAGACTGTTGGTTCCTTGTTAGAATTTTGGTACATTGACTTTTAGGTTCTAGGGATTTATTTCCGCATTTTTTTTGTTAGTCGTTGTTAGATCTTTTGGAAGTTTATGGAAACTTTAGTTTTCTTCATTTAAACCTACTTTCGTATATTTAAATACTTAGTTTAAGGTTAGTTGATTAGTAGTTATGGTTCTCCCACCGAAGGGTTAATGTGGGTGCCACTCACGACGGTCAGGGTCGTGACAAAGTTGGTATCAGAGCCCTAGGTTGTTGATCTCTATTTTTTGTTGTTTCCTTTCGTGCTATCACTTGGGTCCAATTGGTATCTGGTGATACAAATTGGTATCTAATCTCCTTCATTCTTCTGTCTGCAGATGGTTAACACTAGAGTCAACGGTGTCAGGCCTGTAGCTCCCGTCAATGAACCAGCTGAGGGGTCCGCAGCCAGAGGTCACGGTCGAGGCAGTGGCAGAGAATAGCAAGGGGCAGACGCCGAGGACGGGTAGCACCTACTAGGGATGGAGCACATGTTGAAGAATACACCCAGAGATGAGGTTCCTCCCACACATCATGAAGAGGTAGAAGAGAATGTGGATATTGGAGACGAGGAGGATGTTGGACAGGAAGATGATGCACCGGCTGGGAATACTGGCGTCCCTCTCTTAGACCCAGTGTTAGCTTAGCAGATCATGATTTTTCTGAAGGGATTGGTTGGTCCTGGAATCCTTCCAGTAGGGCAAGCAACTCAACCCCCAACTAATCTCCCCACTATTGTTACTGGTCCAAGGGGAGATGCGGCATTAGGTACTGATTTCTTTTTTCATCCTTTGTTGGGTCCTGTAATAACTGGTAATGAGAATGAAATGTTTTTGAAACTAAAGCCTCATGTGTTTCTTGGTTCTGATAATGAGGACGCCTATGAGTTTATTTTGGATTGTTATGAGAGGTTGCATAAGTTAGGTATTGTACATCACCATGGGGGTGATTCGTGACTTTCCAGCTTCAGGGTGAGACTAAGCAGTGGTGGAGAGCTTATGTGGAATGCAGATCGTCAACTCTACCCTCACTCACTTGGACACAGTTTCGTGCTCTATTTATGGAAAAGTACGTTCCTCGAACTTTGAGGGATCGTAAGAATGATGAGTTCATGGCTTTGAATCAAGGTGGTATGTTTGTGGCTGCTTATGAGGCTAAGTTTCATGCTTTCTCTAGATATGCTACGCAATTGGTGACTACTAAGGAAAAGAGGATCCATTTTTTTGTTAAGGGAGTGAATTTTGAGTTGCAGGTATTGTCTGTACACATGACTTCTGCAGGAAAAAGTTTTAATGAGGTAACAGATTTTGTGAAGAAAGTGGAGGAAAAAGTTTTAATGAGGTAACATATTTTGTGAAGAAAGTGAAGGGGGTGAGGCGAGATGGTCAGGCTAAGGCATTGGCTAAGAAAGCAAAGAACTCAGGAAACTTCAGGGCTCCTACTTTAGAGGTTCAGGTAGGCCAACACTTGCAGCCCGACCAATTCAGTCTGTTATGCTCGGCTCTACAGGTAATTACTCGGGAACTCCACCTCAGAATTTAATTCAGGATAGCCAAGGAGTCGCACCTTCGGCGGGCAGCAGGCCATATTTTTATCGTACTTGTTATAACTGTGGAGAACCTGGGCATATGAGGAGAGATTGTCTTCACCCGTGCAATAGTAGTCTAGAGCAGTGGTACCCGTGGGGAATGGTAATAATGGTCGAGGACGTCCACAAGGTGAGCGAGGAGGAAATCAGCAAGGCCGTGGAGGTCGGGGAAATGGTTATGCAGGCAAAGGTCCATCGCAGCGAGATAGGGAAGTCCCCCGTCAAGATGACAGAGCTCAGCGTTACACCTTTCCGGGCAAGAGCGAGGAAGAGTCTTCTGACGCGGTGATCACATGTACTATTCTTGTCTGTGACCGGATGACTAATGTGTTTTCTGATACGGGTTCTACTTATTCTTATGTGTCAATGCGATTTACCTCAGAATTTGATATGATTTGTGATATACTTGATGCCCTCATCCATGTTTCTATCCCAGTTGAAGAGTCTGTCATAGTCACCCATGTCTATCGTGCTTGTCCTATCATGTTTATGGGGTTTGAGACTTGGGCTGATTTGGTTATATTGGATATGACTGACTTCGATATCATCTTAGACATGACTTGGTTGTACCCCTATTATGATGTGCTTAATTGTAATACTAATTATGTGACTCTAGAGATCCCGGTAGGGAAAAATTAGAGTGGAAGGGATTTACAACCCTAAGCCAGCTAAGATCATATCCTCCATTTGGGCTAGGAAACTGGTGGGGCAGGGTTGTTTGGCTTATTTGGCTCATATTCGGGATGTTGAGGCTGAATCTCCCTCTATTGAGTCTATCCCTGTGGTGTCAGAATTTAGAGAAGTGTTCCCTACTGATTTGTCTGGTATGCCTTCGGCTAGAGATATAGATTTCTGCATTGACTTGGAACCTGGTACCCGCCCTATTTCTATTACTCCTTATCGTATGGCGCCGCCGGAATTAAGAGAGCTTAAGGCTTAAATCCAAGAGCTTCTTGATAAAGGATTCATTCGTCCTAGTGCTTCCTGTTATGCCGTAATTTTACTATCTTTAAGAAAATCACTTTTTTAAATGTTCTAAGTATAATTTGAGAAAAATACTTAGAAAAGAGTCGCCACTTAATTTTTTAAAGAAATTAAGAAAAGTTAATTTAAAAAAACTCTAACAGATTAAGTCTTTATAAATTTAGAGAAAATGGGTAAGAGGTTTTTATTTACGCTTCAAGAAGGTTTTTAAGGCATTTGAAACACCCACTAAGACGCTGTTATCCTACGACTTAGGTTAAATATTTGACTATTTTTTGAAAAAATGATTTAACATAAAAAATAATAATTTACAATATTTGATTATCTTTGAGAAAATAATTAAATAAATGCCACATTTTATTTTATTTTATTTTTTAGAGAAAGGGACCTAGAATGAAACATTTGAATTAAAATGCAAGTGAATAGAACTTTAACAAAATTAGATTAATTAGAGTCTACTTGACTTGTTATGAACATATTTGTATTATAGTGAATGTCTATTATGTGGAGTCCTTTTAGGGAGTAGTTAAGAATCCTACTTGGGGACCAAGTTAGGCTTCCCCTATAAATAAAGGGGTTTTCCCTCATTGTAAATCAGATCTGTGGATCCCTAAATATCATTCAAGAAGAATAAGAAATCTTCTCTCTTCTCCCTACTTTGTTCTTCTTCTAAATTTATATAGTTTCATAACACGTTATCAGTACGAGTCTCAAATTTTGTAATAAAGTTTAGATTATTCAGATTGACAGAACTAACGTTGTTGAAGATAAAGTAATATGAATCGTTTGCTAGTATTCATAGAAGTTGATCTAATTCTTACCAGGTATGTATGTATCTATAGTATATTTTGAAGTGTCAGGCATCATTGTGGATACCTTGTCATATTACGAAAGTTTTATAAACCACTAAAATAAAAGAGTAACACAAGCAAGTTCTATCCAATTTTATCGTCATAAGATTGTGTGTATTTTTCTCTTTCGGAACAAGATAAATTGCCAGTACCACTACAATGCATTCTTTTATATGTGGGATTTGTTTTATATTTTGCTTGTAATTATGTATCACTACAGTGGTCTATTTTATGCCCTTTCCGTCATCTAAATTTTGGAATATAATATTTGTTGGTTTATGGCTTTATGGACTTTTATGCATGCTGCAAGTAGGTTTTGTTTAAGAAAGCCTTTGATTAACATGTATTGTTAATCAAAAGAGACGGTGGCAGTGATTGAACATTTTTCTATGTGAGCATCTGTACATGTTTAATTTTAATTAGAAAATTATTGTTATTATTATTCTCATAACTATATATATGAGCAATTAATTCAAAAAGATTATGGAGTTGATGTGGTATAATATTATTAAAGACTCGGGTCAGTCTCAATTGAGAATAAGATGATGGATTCAATTTCCATCGAATCAAAAGGGTAAGACGATGGATCTATGTCCAATCGCATCAAAAGGGTAAGATAATGGATTCAATTTCTATCGCATCAAAGGGTAAGACGGTGGATCTATGTCCAATCGCATCAAAAGGGTAAGACGATGGATTTACGTCCAATTGCACCAAGAGGGTAAGACATTGGGTCAAAGTGCTGGTGCACCATGATGAGAAGATATTGGGTTCAAGACCCATCGATTTATGGCCTAAGACGCTTTTATATTGATAAGACATTAGATTTGAGTCTTAATGCCCTATATTGATGATATAATGATGACTAAATAAAAACTAATGCGTTTTTGACGAGGAGTCGTGAAATTTACTAAATTTGCTCCATTACTTAAAGTGAATGTAATAGTAGTGCATAATATGTCTGAAAGAAGACAAGTGATTGAATAATGCACATGAATATAGAATGAGGTACTAAAGCTATCATAATTTGATAGGCTCACATGTTTGTGTTCCATTCATGAAGAATGAGAACTTTTGATAGATGTTAAAAATATAGATCCATTCTCTAAAGTGAATGAGGTGTAAACCACCGTGCTAGGCGTGGAAAAGATCGCGATCTTTGGTTGTAGATGTGGTTTCACCAAGAATGTCTCTGGGCAGCCATATGTTAAAGAAAAGCTTCATACTTTATCTTTTGACTTTTATTAGATAATAATTAGTGCAATTGAGGCACATTCTATACTAATTCCAATATTGTCTTACTTTTGCATGATTGTATCGGACATCATGGGTATATAATGATAAGGCGAATTATAGATAATTAAAATGGACATTCATTAAAGAATCTAATGATTCTTTTGTTATCAAGACAAGTTAATAATGAGACCATCATCAATAAAAGTTGAGATTGAGTTCACCGCATTCTTGGAACATATATATAAGAATATTTGTGGACCTATTCACTCACCTAGTGGGTTGTTTAGATACTTCATGGTCCTAATAGATGATACTTCTGTGTGCCTATTGTTATCTCGCAACTTGATGTTTGCAAAAATGTTGGCACAAATAATATGATTACGTGCACAGTTTTCTGATAATCAGATTAGTCTATTCTGTGATGGGATCACGACTCACCTCTAGAAGGGGTAGAATAACGGAGAAGAAATAAATCTAAAATTTACTCCCGGAGTAATAAAATTGAAATTTACTCATATAATAGTAAATTAGAAATTTACTAAAGCAAAAGGCACATGGCATAGTAAACTTGAAGTTTACAAGTACTAATAATTTTATTAGTTGGCATGAATGATTTGGTCATCCGAAAGATATGCGTACTGAGTAATAGACATACATTGAAGAACTTATGCGTACTGAGTAATAGACATACATTGAAGAACTAGCAGACTATTCAAGAATTCTTTTTGTTGTTTGTTCTCATGACAAGTTGATTGGAACAACTAATGTTGAGACTAAATTCTGAAAAGTATAAAAGGTGAATATGGGCCCGTTCACCTATCATGTGATATGATAAAGAGATGTATCTATGAGATAATCACATGTGCGTTTGTTGTCAACTTGCAGTTTGACATTTGCAAAATTGTTTATGCAAGATAATTGAGTTAAGAGCACAACATTCAGAATATGTAATCAATACAATTTATCTTGATAATATTGATAAATATTCAAGTTGATGTGACATTAAATGTCTCGGATAGTGACATCATTGCTTATGAAAATAAAGCTCCATGTGTTGATCTGAAATACGATAATGCATACAAAAGTAATTGTATGCATTAGAACAATAAATTATGATCAATTTTTCTCTTAATTAGTTTATGGTCAGGGACCAAATATTTTTCATCTGACAATTTTGATGTGCAGTATATGATTAATGAATATACTATGATGCACAAAGATGGATTCTCCAAAATAGATTGAAATGTTAGTTTGTCTAACATAAGGGGGAGCTAAGAAGCAACATAAGAGTTGTAAATGCTCATATTGAATGTTTCGAAAGGATAGAGTCTACAAGATGCATGAAGCATGATAGACTAATCGAATCTAAGTAAAATAATCCTTGAAAAAGGGGGAGGATCAAAGAATCAAAATGATCTAATAAGGAGACAATGAGCTCTTGAAGACCTTAGGACATACACTTCATGAAACCTCATGAGAGGGGTACGTACCTGAAAATACTGAAGTGATGAGATCTCAATAAGTTATGTTGTATTGTGAATCGATACAAAATGATATATCATTGACGATATCTTTGATACAATAGCGCGCAATATTGTAAAGATTATGATGATATGAATTCTACGACTATTAAAGCATATCGGTGTAGAAATAATTATCAAGTGAAAAGGTGAAATGATGCATCTTGGTAAGCGTAAAGCTTATTTGACTTGCAGTCTAGACACTGGAAGATGTCATATATTTAATATTGAATGTTGTCAATCACTTGACAAATCAATATGAAAATTCCTGAAGGGTTCAAAATCTAAAAGCATATATAAGTTTTTGGAAAACTTGTTTATAATCCTCATATATAGATTAAAGCAATCAAGAATCTTTTATATTGTTAGGCGAGTTGACGACTAGAATTGAAACTCTTGAAGAGTTTTCAAAAGGCAATAGATTATTTTCTTAAAGAAGTTGAAGTAAGGAACTTGCAGAAATCTTGATCTTAAAGGTATGATTCATAAAAGGAGATAGAAGGAAGCATATTTCTTCAAAGCTTTTCTACACTCATGAGCTCCCAAGAATGGTGATATCAACATATACAACAGGTTTGTTCAAGTAATACTATAGTTGATTTATTCACCAAGTCTCTATCAACTACAACTTTCAAAAAGATGGTGCACAAGCTTGAAAAATGAAGATTCAAGTCTCTGGATTGATGTTCTCATTAGAGAGAGTTAATACGTGATGTACTCTTTTTTCCTAACAAGATTTTGTCCCATTGGGTTTTCCTTGTAAGTTTTTTAATGAGGCATACATAATGCGTATTGTTAGATTATTTTTCATTCACTAGATGTTTTTCCCACTGGGTTTTATCTAGTAAGGTTTTAACGAGGCACATAATCTACCGACATTCAAGGGAGAGTGTTATAAACATATTTGTATTATAGTGAATGTCTATTATGTGGAGTCCTTTTATAGAGTAGTTAAGAATCCTACTTGGGGACCAAGTTAGGTTTCCTCTATAAATAAAGGGGTTTTCTTTCATTCTAAATCAGATATGTTGATCCCTAAATATCATTCAAGAAGAATAACAAGTCTTTTCTCTTCTCCCTACTTTGTTCTTCTTCTAAATTTATATAGTTCATAACATGACTTATTTTTTAAAATAATAATTTAAACCAAATTGGTTAATTTTAAGCCAGAAATCATATTAATTTAATTGAAGAAATAAAAGTTTTGACTAACCTTTTGAGAAAATGACTAAGTAAGTATTTTTTAAATTAATTAAAAAAGTTTTGACTTAAAGTTTATTTGAGAAAAATACTTTAACTTAAAGCAATTTTAAGTTGGGTAAAAAAATGACCAAGTGAGCATTAAATAATATATATTTTTAAGAACAAGATTTAACTTAATTAAAGATATAAAATTTGACCGGTATACTCGACATAAAATAAATGACTGTAAACGTTCACAAAGAAAATAACTCATCTTTTGGGGAATCCAATTAGGTTAATTAATAATCCTAAAGCTAGAGTTAAAATAAAACAAAAATAATTGCAACCAAATAATAAAGATAGGGAGAGAAGAATTTAGACCCTTTGGGCCTATTGCTACCCAGAAACATTGGGCCAAAAGATGATGATTCTTTGGACCTTAACCCAATTTTCGATTTTGTATACATAAGTTGTATATCAGTGTATACCGGATGTATATAACCTATTTTTCTTCTTTCTGAGACCTGTACATCAACTCCAAAGACTTGTTCTTTGATTTCTCAAGGTTGGCTGACTCGATAAAGGAATTTTGGGTCTTTATGGCCCTCTCGAAATGCGAAGGGAAGAAAGACGGGAGCCCATGGGACTCGTCCAATATCACATGCATCAAAACAATTTTAAAAAAACACATAAGAAGCTTTTCACTTGAAGCCAAACAACGAAAATGTCTAGTTGGTTTGAAATACTAAGTTGCATGGAATTTAAGGGAACGAACAAGAATTAACTCATGCCAAAGAATCAACACTTAGCTACTCAAGATGAGAAGGAATAAATGTATGTAAGATAATAATTCTAACTAAGTTTTCCTAATTACAGTGACTCAAATGCAAACCAGCCATTAATGGAAATCCAAAGGAAAAGAATATGAATCAATAAATACTCAGTGACTAAAATCATGCTACTATTCTAGCCAAATTCACATTCGATTTCAGCTAATGAGGAAGTCAATAATTTCACCACAAAACAACTAATTGATCAAGCAATTTTTCAAATGCTCCAAACCAATTCTAAGAGAACAAAGTAAATAAAGGGGTCAAAAATTGGAGGCAGTAGCCAACTGACTCATTTTAAGCAAGGGAAGAAAATAACTACAATCAAATAACTAAACTAGGCAACATCACCATTCAAGCAAACATGTTAAACAATGACATAATAGGCATAAAAATAATGTCCACAACACTGATAACATTCAAGTAAATGACTAAGATAAACAAAAGTTAAAAATTGATATTTTCATATTTAGACAATATGGGAGGGCTATTATCTAAAAATAAGAGTGACCTCAGTTAAATCGTCACATTACAATGGTAGAGCTACAAGTAATCCGCAATGAGTTGAAATCCAAAGAGACATATACCAGTCAAGATACTCAAAATCAGAAGCTAGATATATCTACTACGCGAATTCAAACGAAACATTAACAAGAATCATTCACAATAAGAAGGACCCCAAACCATACGACCAAGACTATCATCACATTCTTGTCACACTGATGAAAGCTAAATCGAATAGTGAATAATCCAAACGACACAACTGATACACTCGTTGTTGAGATCAAATGAACTTTAAATCATTTCGAACAAAGCAAGACAAAGATACAACTAATTATATAGATACAAAATTGACCTAATGAATATAATGATCAACATATAATATCAAAGGAGCTTTATCAAAGCTTCATTCATGCTTACAGCCCAAGAATACATAAGAAAATGACACTAAGAAAATAGTAAACAAGGAACCAAATACATTTAGCAGTAGAACATATACCAAAGCTTGAACATACAACACACCATATCAAAATAAAGAGGGAGCGAGATTATCTTTCTTGGAGAAGAAACGGGGGTGAACTAGTTGAGGCGAGCTATTTCACCACCACGTGAAAAGAACTCCAACGATGGCAGAGAACAAAGAGCTTAAGACAAGAGCTCGAGATTCAAAATTCTTAACTTAGCAACTATAGAAATCAAAATTCTTCTTCTGAACCTATATCATTGTATTTTTCCTCTTTTTTCGTGTCACCTAATAGTGACTAAAAGAGATGAATATATAGAAGAACATTTAGGGCTAGAAATTAGGGGGGCAACGGGCAAAAAATTTGAATTTGAAATGCTCTTTTTCGAGGCAATAGTGAAAGGGATGGGAAGTTTTGAAAAGGGGGGAAAGGAAACGACGATGGTGATGGTTGCTGCAGGCGCCTGCTGCTTTTCTGGATTTGCTGGGATTCACTGCGTTGGACTGTTGTTCGTTGGAAAGGAAGACGCTGTAGGGGTTGGGTCGTTTGCAACATTGTATTGTTACTGGTTTTGTTGGAAAAGGAATTGAGTTTTTGGTTTGCTGTTGTAATGTTGTATTGGGATGGGCTGGGAATTATTTGGTGTTGGAAATTGGAATTGGACCTTTAGGAAGTGGCCCAAAAATGTTCTTAAAAGATGGGGTAAACAATTGACTAAATAAATAGCCAAATGGATATCAATTATAGCCGAATAGAATTTAATTGGTAAATTCGGCTAAAATTTAAACAATGAGTTAATATAAATTAATTAATGAGCTTCTTAATCTTAACGAAATAAAACAATTAATTAACTTATAAACAAATTTACTCAAAAATATAAACATAACTTAAACTCATCAAGCAAATATTTAATTAAAGCAAAAAATCTTTTTGAGACGATTTTCGAATATACTTAAAATATACTAATTATATACATAATTATATAAAAACACATATATTATTTAAAAATTATAAAAATGACAAAAATATTTAAAATAACTTACAAACTATATTATTATTAATTTATTATTATTATTTTTGAAATGTTATAAAAACTAATTATTTTAAATTGTTTGAAATCGAAGAAGCTCGATGATTAATTATATATTGGAGGGCCAAAATTGGGTGTCAACACTTCCCCTTGGGATGCTCCTGTCTTGTTTGTTAAGAAGAAGGACAGTAGTATGAGAATGTGCATAGACTATCGTCAATTGAATAAGCTCACCATTAGAAATAAGTATTCATTGCCTTGGATAGATGATCTTTTTTACCAGTTGCAGGGCACATCCATCATCCCTAAGATTGATTTAAGGTCGGTTATTATCAATTAAAGATTAGGCCTGAGGATATACCAAAAATGGCATTTAGGACCCACTACGGGCACTATGAGTTCCTAGTTATGTCGTTTGGGTTGACAAATGCGCCTGAAGCCTTTATGAGCTTGATGAATGGGGTGTTCAAACCCTTTCTTGATTCGTTTGTTATAGTGTTTATTGATGATATTCTAGTTTACTCTAAGAGTAAGGAAAAAGTAAGGAAGAGCATGTCGACCATTTTCGTATTGTTTTGGGTGTTCTTGAGAAATAAAAGTTGTATGCGAAATTTTCTAAGTGTGAATTTTGGTTGACTTCGGTTGCATATTTGGTGCATATAGTTTCAAAATAAGGGGTAATGGTAGATCCCCAAAAGATTGAAGCGGTTAAAAATTGGGTTCGGCCTAGCTCTATGACTGAAATTAGGAGTTTTGTGAGGCTCGCTAGCTACTATCGTCGATTTGTGAATAACATTGCTTCTATTGCCGTACATTTAACAAGATTGACCAAAAAGGAGGTACCTTTTGATCAATGGACTGAAAAATGTGAGGAGAGCTTTCAAAAGCTCAAGACTCTTTTGACCACAACACCTATTATTGCACTATCGGTGGAAAGTAAAGATTTCATTGTTTATTGTGATGCTTCACATTCAGATTTGGGTGCAGTGTTGATTCAGGAAAAGAATGTCATAGCTTATGCATCGCGACAGTTGAAAGTTCATAAACGAAACTACCCAGCACACAATTTAGAGTTGGCAGCGGTAGTGTTTACTCTTAAGATCTGGCGGCATTATCTTTATGGTGTTAAGTGTGAAGTATTTACTGACCATCGTAGCCTGAAACATGTATTCACTCGAAAGGAATTGAATCTGAGACAGTGAAGATGGATGGAGTTACTCAAGGATTATGATGTGACCATCCAGTATCATCTGAGTACGGCTAATGTAGTGGCGGACGCACTAAGCCGGAAAGCGGTGAGTATGGGTAGTCTAGCTTGCTTGGGTTTGACCAAGTGACATTTGGCTAAAGAAGTTCAAAATTTGGAGTCTAAGTTCATGCGGTTAGGAATATTTGAAAAAGGTGGGGTGTTAGCTAGCATTGAGGTTAGAGCCACCTTCATTGAGGATATCAATGACAAACAGTTTGAGAATGAGAATTTGAATGAGCTTAGGAAGAAGACGGTGGTTGGTAAGGCACAAGATATGGTTCTTGATGCGGGTAGTGTATTCAATTTTAAGGGAAGAATTTGTGTTCCTAGAATAGGTGACTTGATTCAGAATTTATTGACGGAATCTTATGGTTCGAGGTATTCTATTCATCCGGGTGTTACCAAGGTGTACCGACACGTGAAGTGACTCTATTGGTGGCCTGGCATGAAGAAAGACATATCGGAGTTCGTGGCTAAGTGACCAAATTGCCAAATACTAAAATGTCACAACTCGAGCCTACACCCTGCACTTGAGAAGCATTGTTGTTCCCTATGCGAACCCTCATCCTGGTTGACTACAAGCGGAAGACTAACTCAATCATACAAAGCTTAAAAAGAGAATAAAAATTCATGAAACTCAAATACAAAGCTTTAACTCAAAGAAAAACTCTGAATAAAATAAATTATTCAACTCGCCATAAAATAGGCAACTTAATTCTTTAAAAGATTAAATAAATTAAATGAACAGACTTCTGAAACTCTACAGTCTACCTATGAAGCCTCTAAATGACAAAGATGGAAGTCGGGACAAGACCTACGACCTCCTAGCAACTGATATAAGTGAAAGTAAAAGTGGAATCCTCTGAAAGCAAGGAGGCTCACCATAGCTAACTCGAATGCCATGTGGTATCAACGAAGCTCCTGTTGTTGACCCCGAATACCTGTATCTAGTAAGGGGACTTCTAAAGCATAAATATAGGCTTGAACTTGATAAAAAGGAAACATACTTACCTCTTCTGAACTCACTCAACTCAAGAATAAGATACTCAACTCAAAGATATGATACTCAACTCAAAGGTACTCAACTCAAGATACTCAAGGATAAAGCAACAGTAAAAGATGCAATATAGATGGAAAGCTTTTAAAACAATAGATAGCAACTCAATGTATTGAAGAATACAGTAATAACTCAATTTGTATGCAAGGATACAATATAAACTCTATTTGTATATGAAAATACAAAATAAACTCTGTGTATATAAGAATACAAAATATATATGTGGTAGTTTCTCTAACCGACAACTATCACTATGAGCTATGTGATGATACAACGTTTTGCCCACGCTGCCAAAACTATCCTATACTTTGCCAAGGTATAAGACCTACTCACTAAGTGGATCCAATAGTTTATGCTAAAAAAGCATTAAGGAATCATCTAAAAAGTATGACCCTTTCTACCCACGTTGGCCACATGGTTTATGGGGATGTGAGTTATCTAAACTCTTTCCCATATCGGTGCTCAATACTACTCCCAAAATATACTAGCTCATATGTTTAAAAACATAATTTTTTTGTGGTTTGAGATTATTACTCAAAATCTTTCTCTAAAAAGAGATATTACTCAAACTGCTTAAAACTCTTTTGGAAATCTCAATTTCCTCATCTTTTAAATGTGAAAACATTTGCTTTTGGGAATACTTAGTTCTCATATATCATTTTAAAGAAAATGAACTCAACTTTGCTCTTTCTCAAAAACGTTTCAAAATCATATTATAATATGATCATTGATGACTCGGAAAGTCATACCGCATAAACATTGATGGTATATCTAGATACCATATTGCTCATACATTGATGACATACTCGATTGTCATACTAATCATGTTTTAGAAAACTCTTTTCTCAAAAATCGTTACTTTCTTAAAACTCAGTTTAAGAACTCAAGTGTTGGCTTTAAAAATATTTTTAAAATTTATAACTCAAATCATAGGGTTCATGTGGAATTATGAACATGAACAACTCAACTCAGGGATCTTAATAGAAATAAAGAACCTCAGTGCTCAGAACTCGAGACTCAATGATACTACTCATTTCTAGACTGCTCGACTCATAGGGTTCATGCAGAATTATGAGCATGAACAACTCAACTCAAGGGCTTCATGGGTAACATGTAGTAGTCCCATAAGTAGGAATATCGGAACTCAATGCTCAAAGACTTAGAACTCGAAGATACTACTTCTCTCAAAGATGCTTAATGTATGAAGTTCATGCGGAATTTATGGGCATGAACGACTCAACTCGAAGGTCTACATAACAATATGGAACTCATATATACGACTCTTCTTATTCTCATACTTACTTCCTCAAAACTCAGTATAAAACTCAATAATTAGGAATATAATTTTTTTTTAAAAGAACCATTAACTCAAGAACTCAAATCAACTTATCTCAAGAATACTCAAATCTAGGGGTAGAACCCTAAATTTTTCTTTTACTGATTTGAAAGAAGATGTAGGGCGTGAGGACAAACTAGTCCAACACTATAATAGCCTTACATACCTGGAAGAACAAGGTTCTTGAAGAATCTTGAAGAATAACTTGATTAAAAGTCTTGAAACCCTAGCTTGAAGGTAACCAATCAATAAAATCTTTCTTGAGATTCTTGAATTAGTTTCTTAAAATCTCTATGGTCAAGATTTATTATTTTCATTAGTGATTCATAATTGTATGGAGGAACTTGAGTTAGAAAGAATGGAATTCTTGGAGAAAACTTATCTTGAAGAAGAATCTTGAAAAAGATTGAAAGAATCTTGAATGTAGGCTTCTACTTTGATTTTTCCTTAGGGTTTTGCCCTAGGATTTGAGAGAGAAGAGAATGATGAACTAAAAGATGAAAATCTGATTGTTTTGAGCCTTTTATAAGTCAATAAATTCGTTTAGGATTTTCTCGGAGGTAAAAAAAATAAAAATAAAAAACAACCCTTTTTAATGTTTTCCCGTCGGCTAAATTCGTAACGACACTGTATAGGTTACTAAAATAGTCATAACTTTTTACTCAGAAATTGGATTGACGCGAAATTGGTGGCTTGGAAAGTAGATTCAAATACCTTTAATTTAATAGGTTATGGCTCATGTAACTCTTTATATTCTAAGTTATATGATCGTTTGAAGTTGACCCAAGTAGAATCTTACATCAAAATAAAGAAACTTCAAGAACTCATCAAGAACTCTAATCTTTCGATTTTAAGAATGAAATTTCGCAGAAAATAACATGATTGGTGTGTGGGTGAACAAACCCAACACTATGGAAGCTTACATACCTCTTAGGGATTAAACTCATGGCGAAAATTCGCAACAAAACGCAAGACTCTTGACGAATGTCTTGATCCTCTCCTCTTTTCTCTTCTTGAACTCTCAACTAAAATCCTAGGCGTATATTGGGATTATAAAACGGAACCTAATAGGATTAGACCCTTAAAACCTTACTAAAAACGAATTAAATCTGATTTGGTAAGGAAAAGACCAAAATACCCCTTACTATTTTCGAGTAACTTTCCTTAACTGGACAGCCTGACTTCAAAAGAGCATATCTCACTCATCCGACCTCAAAACTTAGCAAACTTGGTAACGTTAAAAAGATAATTTAAAGACCTTTCATTGGGTACCTTATAGTCCACCTAACTCATTATGTATTGAAAGTTATGATCATTTTAAGTTGACCCAAAACTTAGAAAAACCTAGGAATGACTTGAAAGAATTCTCTTTAATCTTTTTGGAACTCAAGGGGCTATATCTAGTGATCTTAATACTTAAGAAATTTTGAATTCCTTGGTAGAATCCTACTCATAGCGAAGGATGGTTCAAGTCTTCGTTCAAAAAATTTCTGAGGTGTTACATAAAATATGAGCATCAAAGGCCTGCAGGTTTGCTTCAGAAAATGCCAATTTCAGAATGAAAGTGGGAAAGGATATCCATGGACTTCGTAGTTGGTTTTCTCAAGACATTGGGAAAGTATGATTCTATTTGGGTAGTTGTTGCCAGATTGACTAAGTCCGCCCATTTTATTCCAGTCATACCAGACTATAATGCGCAGCAATTAGCTAAAGTGTATGTGAAAGAGATCGTAAGGCCACACGGAGTGCCCCTTTCTATCATCTCAGACCGTGGTACGCAGTTCACATCCAAGTTTTGGGGAAAATTGCATGAAGAGTTGGGTACTCAACTCACCTTTAGCATAGCCTTCCATCCGCAGACGGATGGGAAGTCGGAGAGAACTATTCAAGTGTTAGAGGACATATTGAGGGCATGTGTGATTGACTTTGGAGGACATTGGGATAAGTTTATACCCTTATGTGAGTTCTCCTATAATAACAGTTACCACTCCAAAATTGATATGATACCATTTGAGGCACTATATGGGAGAGGATGTAGATCACGCGTATGATGGTTTGAGGCTGGAGATGTGAAACCCCTGGGAGTGGACTTGGTGAAGGATGCTCAAGAGAAGGTGAGAAGTATCCAAGCTAAGCTCCTAGCAGCCCAAAGTCGACAGAAAAAGTATGCAGGTCATAAGGTAAGGGGCATTGCATTTCAAACTTGTGAGAACTTTTTTCTTAAGGTATCACCCATGAAAGGGGTGATGACATTTGGCAAGAAGGGAAAGCTTAGTCCCCGATGCATTGGACCATTTGAAATCCTTGACCGTGTAAGACCAGTTGCTTATAGATTGGCTTTACCTCCTAACTTATCGGGAGTTCATCTGGTATTTCACGCATCCATATTGAAGAGATATCATAATGACGGGGATTACACCATAAAATGGGACTCAGTTGTGTTAGACAAAGACATTCAGTACGAGGAAGAACCGATTGCAATTCTTGATCGTGACGTCCGAAAATTGAGGACCAAAGAGATTAAGTCTGTGAAAGTTCAATGGAAGTATCGTCCGGTTGAGAAAGCCACTTAGGAAACCAAGAAGGACATGCAAGACAAGTATCCCAGTTATTTGACGATTTAGGTAGTACTCCACTCTTGTTTTAGCCTGTTTTCCCCTTATTTGTCACTCAGGGACAAGTGATGGATAAATTGGTATCTATTAAAATGACTTGTTTCCGTCGTTATAGAAAAGCCATCGGGAAAATATTTTGGGCCGGAAAACTTTTTGGTAGAAACTTGAAATTTTCCGACCTAGTCCAAATTTGGACTAAATCGGAGTCATGAGTTCTAGGAAAATCTGGTAACAACTGAGGGGTTTAATTATGAATTTGACCAGATGAGTAGAAAGCTAATACGTTCAGGAAATCGTACGACTTTACGAAATTGAATTCGGGAAAGTATAACTCTCAAAATTAATCGTAGCGTTAACGAGTATTTTCTGAGTGTCGTGGGATGAAAGTGTGTTGTGAAATGAGGGTTTGGAACTCTTAAATCGACTTTTTGTCTCCGTGCAAGCCGCTATGGCGGGATTAGTGCTGTCAGGGCGGGGCCGCTGTAGAGAGGTGAGGGCCGCCACAGCAGGACAGTTGCGAAATAAGTCGGTAATAAACCCCAAAAATGTCATTATTCTGCAATTTCCATTTTTGAGAGCTATGAGATGATCCCATACGAGTTCTTGACAGTTTACCACCAAAATTTGGTGCTAAAGGTAAGGTTTTCGCTCCTCGATTCCATTTTTCGATCCGTAGAACGTAAAATCGTGATGGGATCTCGTTGGGGGAGGATTTTGGATGGTGGGAAAAACCCTAGCTGCACCTTAGGATCATAATTTAGGTCTTAGGTCATTGGGTTAGTTGTAATCAGGATAAATTAGACCTTAATTATTGATCCTCGCATTTAATTATTTGTTTGTAAACCTAGAGAAAGCGGAAATAATCCAGAAAGGGAAGAATCAAGTTTCTTAGGGGATTCAAGCTTTGTTCGAGGTAGGTGATGCTTGTTATTTCATGTGTGTGATAGATGTTTGTACTTGCTTCATTATATTGCATGTATGTATGTGAATGTTGCATTATTGATCATACTAATCGTAAATGAGTATGAACGAATAACCATATGCCATGAATCACCTCTTGATTGTATGCTTTTGAGAATGTATATTATGATTGTGATTGTGGTATGTTGAATGGATCGGGTGTCACGAATCGGCACACTAACTGGGATCGGTTGCCACGTACCATCATAAACTCTAGATCGGGTGTCACGAATCGACACACTAACTTGGAACGGGTGTCACGATCCGGCACACTAACTGTTTGAGTATGAGTTCCATGAGAGGACCAATGACTTGTCATATATGTGTAACATTGATAATGTGGAATTGTGCATTGATCCAAAATGATATTAATATTGTGTATGTTCGGTGTATGCATGTTTTATAATGTGGTAATGACTTGCTTATATTGCACTTAGTGGGATAGCCGTGTGATCCTACCAGTACATTGTGGTTGTGTACTGATACTGCACTTGCTCCTTCTTTTTTGAGTACAAGGCATCTTCAGGCGGCTATTGACAGACCTCATTTAGAAGACCAGTGATCGATTCGAATTCAAGGGTGAGCCAGTTCTTCTATGTTGCCATGAGTTCTCGTTATGTTTAGTCCATTGTTATTCGGACTTAGACTAGTACTTTAGATTTTCTTATGTTTAGTTGGGTTGTACCCATTTCCTTTAGACTGTTGGTTCCTTGTTAAAGTTTTGGTACATTGACTTTCAGGTTCTAGGGATTTATTTCCGCATTGTTTTGTTAGTCGTTGTTGGATCTTTTGGAAGTTTATGGGAACTTCAGTTTTTTGCATTTAAATCTGCTTCTGTATCTTTAAATGCTTAGTTTGAGGTTAGTTGATTAGTAGTTATGGTTCTCCCACCGGAGGGTTAGTGTGGGTGCCACTCACAATGGTCTGGGTCATGACATCGACATTTTGGAAGAAACCCAAGAAACTTAATTTGATTGAAAAATCTTTTTTTTTTCACACATCTGATTCCTCCATCGTGGGTTTATTATTACTGTCCAAGTTTCCATTACTTATGGTACTATGGAAGAAAAGTGGACGTGAAAACTTTCATAAGCCAAGTGGGGAAGTTTTTATTTAGGCATAACGTATAAACGTACGTGTCATTCGATTTGGTCTCATTTGATATGTATGTTTTTTTAATTTTGAGTGTGCATAAATAAACTATATGTGGCGTCTTAAATGGCAAGTTGCAGTGGCGGATGCACATTCAAGTGTATGGGTGCTTGAGCACCCATTACATTTGCGAGCCAACACTATTATTTATAAAAGAAACCTAGTAATGTGTATGAATATGTAAATTGAGCACCCATTTTGGTACCAACTTCAGATTACAAATGATTGAGCACCCATAACGAAAAAATTCTGGATCCTTCACTGGCAAGTTGTGTATGATGTGGAGTGCATTATACAACATTTATCTACTTGTTCAATCATATATATATATATAGATAGATAAAGAGAGAACTCTAGGCCCGCCTATGTGGCGCCACCACAAATCATGATTCCCTTTTAATTTATTTTTTTTCAAAACTAGTCTTCCCCTTTCATGAAAAGTTGTCACTTTTATGAAAAATTGTGACTTTTCTGAAAAATTGTGATTTTTATGAAAAGTTGTGACTTTTATGAAGAGTTGTGACTTTTATGAAGAGTTGCAACTTTTATGAAAAGTTGTGACTTATATGAAAGGTTGTGACATTTTCGAAGGGTTGTGACCTTTCCGAAGGGCTGTAACTTTTCCAAAGATTTGTGACCTTTCCGATAAGGCACAATAAGCATTTGTTCACACTACCCTTTGTTGTCTATAAATAGGGGGATTTCCTCTCATTTTAAAACAAATTGAGCATTCAGTGAGCTCGATTTTTTCCTTTATGTTTCATTCTATTGTTACAAATCCTGGTATATTTTTTTACAGTCATTAATTTATGCTTATGCTATTATTTGTTATTTTTGACTACATGTTTAAACATTGTTTTGTATGTTTCTGCAAAGTTATTGTTATAAGTATTTGTTAGTACAAATTAAATACCACACGTTAATTGAGTATTCATGCAAGTTTTCTCTACTGAAATTGTTGAATGTACAATAAAAAAAAATCCTTAAAGATCTATACTAACATCTCTTGAAGACAAAATTCAAATTTGGTATGTCATTGTAAGGACATAAAGACCTTAAAAATGTTATCGCACCTTGATGTGCGAAGTGAACCAGGAAAAGAAGACAAGAGTTAATAAACTTTTGACATAGGTTTAAGGATAAATTATAAAATCAAATTAAAGATGATTGATTGAAGGATAAATGATAAGATGTTATAATTATCATTTTCATTTACATCATTAATGTTTGTTACTACGTAATCTTGTATGTAAGATAATATTGTGTTTTAGTTTTAATGACTGATAGTTTTATGTATTATTTTATAAATTTTATGATATTAAATTCCCGCTGAAGCGGAAATAATTTTACTAGTTTTATATTAATTTAAATGTTTATTTGCGCACACCAAAAATTGAAGGGATAGACGTCCACTAAACTCAAGTAAAAAAAAAAATTGATAATCTTTAAAAGATTCACTTTCACTTGGACTGAAAGACCCTCATCAACGATTGTTTATGTGTCCTCGCCTACTCCTCTTCTACTGAATGCAACAAATGTGGCCGTTCCAGTTAATAATTATATGTAAATATTCCTTCATTGTTGTTTCATTTTTTATTTTAAAATTAAGAAATTAACTTTCCATAAAATAAATAGATATTCAACTTGAGATGCATGAATTCATGTTTGTCTTTTTATTTAAGAAGACAACTTTTTTTGTATTGTGGATAGATCCAAAATTTTACGACGATCATATTGTTTATTAGCATCGTCGATGCTGAAATCAGATCCAACTTCATGTTCCTATTTTATTAACCCTATCAATTGCATACATACAAAAGATGAGTATAAAAAGAGAGCAGAAGTAAAAAAACGAATATTTGATCCTTCTTCTATATTTTAATTTCTCTAGAAGAAATCAAAACTCGTTTACTACAATTATTTTGGAGCAAAACACGTTGCTATTTTCTTCACTATATATATATATATATATATATATATATATATACACACCGCGTTAATCCAAAATAGCTTCTTACCAGCTATGTATTGATGTATTAGTACATATAACATTTTTTTCTTCTTAATAACAAGTTGCATAATTGTAGGATTCTAACTTATATATGCTAACCATTTTGAAACTTGGCCGGCACTTTCACTTTCTTTTTTTTTACATTATTGTTATAGACATTGTATAATTAACGGAGAAGGATCTAATTACCCTTCAACTATTTAAATTGGTACAAAACTATCCTCTATCCACTTTTCGACTCCTCAATACCCCTGACGTCAATATTTTGGTTAAAACATATCCTTATTTCTAACGGTCCAGACCTATAAAGTAGATGAAGGGCAATATTGTACCAAATCTCATAATTTAAGGGTATTTTAGGCCCTTTTAGTTAAAATAATTTTATATTACTTAATATATGGGCTCATATCTTTGGCTTGATTTTGGATTCCACAATACATTTGAAATAGAAAAAAGGTTAGTCCTCTACTCTCTATCCACTGTTTCTTCTTCTTGGATTTTGGCCATCATTTTAAATTTTAATTTTTTTCAACTTATGAAAAACAAGAGAGAAAAAGGAGTAAAATAAAGATGACATTCATACATAAATAATTATTTCAATAGAAGATGATTTAATTAAGTAACTATGCATGTCTACTACATTTTTATTTTGAAGGTATCCAAAATTCGTAATAAATAAATGAAAATAACATTTTACAAAAAAACCCTGAATTGCCAACAAAATTATCCGTTGCTAAATTGATTAAATTGGTTGGCAAATGATTTTTCCAACCGAATGCCAACTAATGTTAATTTGTTGCTAAAAAGCTTGTCACTAAATTTTACCAACCCATTTCAGTTAGTGGTAAACACATAAAAGACTTGTTGGTAATTGTTGAAATGTGACCTTGAAATTTTCGTTGGTAAATTCACCAACCAATTTTCAGTTGGCATATTGTTGGGAAGTTTACTAACGAAGAGAAAAGAGTTAGTAAATTTGGTTCTTCACTATTCAATTATGTTAGTGATATGTTGGCAAATATACTAAAATAAAATAAAATGTTGTTAGTATTTGGTTAGCAATCATATAACAGATAACAACTTGGTTGGTAAGCTCGATAGTAAATTCACCAAAATACATTGATAATCAATTTGTAATTTCGGTTAAGAGAAAAATGTGTTGGTATTTCGTTGGTAAATTACCAACGAATTTTAAATCTGTAACTAAGAATGGCTATCTACTCATGTAACTTATGTTACTAATTGGTTAGTAATTTAGAAACACAAAAAGATCATTAGTAATTCGTTAGGAAGCTTACTAACTTATTGTGATTTTGTTGGTAATATGTATTATTTATGGTCAATATTCGGTTAGTGATTGGTAATGTATATTACCATATTACTACCTAAATGGTAATTCGATAGTAAAGTTTCACTTTATATACTTATATTAATGGGAAAATGCATAAGTACCCCCCCAGCCTATGCCCGAAATCTCAAAGACACACCTAACATTTACTAAGGTCCTATTACCCCCCCCCCCCCCCCCCC
>JAJOOH010023006.1:0-25536 GCA_029582605.1 Solanum gracilifrons
AACCCCCCCCCCCCCCCCCTCCCAAACCCACAATCAATATCCCACTATCTTATTTTAATATTTATTTAATACAATTAAATTTTAAATAATCATGAAATAAGTAAATAGAAAATTTATTATAATTCAAAATCTCATAACAGTTTCCGTTTTAAAAGGAAGTTACACACATTCTTAAATGTTTTGATTCTATATTTTTAAACTATATTTCCACAAAATATGCCTATGAGATAAAATCACATTTTTAAATTTATTTGTTTATATCTACTTATACTTTAAATTATTATTAATTCTTTTCAATTTTGTATGTAAAAAAATTACTACCAAATAATAAACAAAAAATTGATACTATATCAAAAAGACAGAACTCACACAATAAACTATTAAAAATTTGAAACAGGTAGAAATATAAAATTTGGGATCTTTGAAAAAAAATCTGAAAAAAATAATATAAATAACTATAATCTAAATAAATGGAAATTTCCCCAATAATAAAGGAACTGATTTTTAATAGTTCATAATATTGATAACCTGCAATTATTTTGAAATAGTTTTTAAAAAAGCTCAAATCAATTTATTTGAAACAAAAAAGAAAAAAATATCCTTAATCGTGTTTAGATTTTTATTTTTTTTCATATTTATTAATTATCTTTTAAAAAAGAAAAAGAAAAAAGAAAGAGATGACTGAGAAATGACTTAATTATCGTTTGTATATTAGTATTAAATTAATATTTTGATGTAGAAATATGCTGCTACAATAATTTTTTTCTATGAGGAAAAACTCGTGAGGATGAATGAAAATCTTTGAGAGAAAAGAGAAATAATAATTGGGACCATAATAATTTACATATAGAGGAGTGAAAGAAAATTTGTGAAGAGTGTTCAAATTCAAAGAGTAATTTTTATTTTTTTGTAGCTAATGGGTGTACAAAATATTTTATTTTTTTTATTACTAATGAGTGGATGCACCTAGACTTGAAATTAAATTACATATCATTTAACTAAATCATATGAACATTTATAATTATAAAACTATTATTAATGGTATAAATCAGAACTAACCGGGAAAAGTCAACAAAAACAGTTTTAACTACTACTCTCTCATTCGTCTTTACTTGTTTGTTTGACTTGACACTCTTAAGAAATAACAAATAGAAAGATAATTTTACTATATTATTCAATTTAATTATTAGTTATTTAAATAAGGAGAAGTGAATAGTATTTACTAATAAGAATAGAATAAACACAATATAATAAATTATCTCTTAATTTTTAAAATCAAACAAATAAAATTGAATAACTATCTTTATTAACTAGACAAGTAAAGATAGACAGAAAATCAATTTAATTATATAAGAAATATTAAATTTGGAATGTGTATCATTTTTAATATTGATTTCGTTGTAAAAAAAGTATTTAATGATGTTGAATAAAGAACAAGTTATAAACTTATAACATGCGATTTCTATTTATTTCCCATCTTTTTTCTTTAAACTTAAAAAGGTTGTTATAAGAATCGAACCGCAGACGTTGGACACTGAACTGAACACACTTACCACTGGACCATCAGCCTCCACTGTGCTTTAGTGTGTGCATTTATTTATATAACGAAATAACACAAAATATACTGCCTATACATACAATCTAATTTTCCGATGAAGAATGGTTAGCTGACCACCCTTCACGGGCTATAGCTCCGCCCCTGGGAGTTAAAGCTTATTTGATTGGGATTATAACTTTTCGATTATAAGTCAAAAATAAGTTGGAAATTTTAACTTATAATTTTTTATTCATTATTATCTTTTAGATTAAACAATAAGTATTTAGAAGCACTTTTTTATTATACTATTACAAAAATGATTAAAAACTGTGTTTACTTTTAAAAAACTTAAAATAAATCAATTTACTTATGGTCTAAGAAATTAAAAAAATCCTTAAAAAATTGTAGCTGAATCTCAAGTTATCTTAAATGCATGAATAAATATTGCTATCAAAATTAATGTAAAAACTAAATAATACTAAAATTATTATTATTAAATTTAGACAATGAACTAAGATTATTTATTGATGTATTTTCATAAGGGGTCTGCTATAACATGTCAAGGTACTAAATGCTGACATTCTCTAATATAAACTTTAAAATCTCATTTATAATAGGTTGAGCTTTAAAATTGTCAATAAATCAATGTATACAATTATATTATCAACTGATCGCACAATGTGCAGGTACGTATACTAGTACTAAATTATACCATACATAATACATGAACTATTTCTCCTAATACTACCTACCAAACAGCCCCCCTAACGATATTATTAGGGTAAAAACACCCAAAGGCAAGCTTGTACCAAAAGGGATTAACCTCTTAAAAGTGTTGTCAAAAGAGGTCAGTTCCATTTCTGTTGTCCTAGAACACTATGATTGGTGCTTCAAAAAGGTTGAACAACAAATGGTTCAGTCTGTCAACAAACTTTCAAATTCATTAATATACTTTTCAAGACAAATTAAGAGTCACAAAAAGTAACCCAGATCTTCAACGCTAAGGACAACTGGAGGCTGGAGTACTAATATAACGACCTAGACAGCAATCAGCATTCAGGTCTTGAGGGGTTTGGACTTTATATTATACCTAGCATACCTGGTCACCACACTTGAAAAAATTGGTTGAACTCAAAATCTTACATGTTTTATTACAAAAAAAAATAATTAGATAACCAAGGCAAAAGGTCGGTCTGTAAAAACTGATTACAAAATTATAGAAACAAAAATATAAACCGCAGATACAATCCCATAAAAAACATGTTCATAATTACCCATGCCTAGAACTAGAATCATCTGAATGACATGGCCGAATACAACTACATGAGAAACTGAAATCACCTGATTTGTGATGCCGAGCAAAGCAAACCAGAGGCATCGGCTCCAACAACTGCAAGATCACAAACAGTACAAAGCTCCCCTTGCTGAGACAGTACAAAATGAGTACCACAGTAAGGACAAGTGACATCCTTCTGACCCCGGTATATCGGGACATATGTTGCCCCACAGACTGTAAAAGGATTTCTGAAATCATAATTCAACTGTGTAACATCTCGCATATTTTTCTCAGCTGCCTGCAGAACCTGGCGGGCTGTTCTGGCTTGGCTTTCATTGGTGGGATTGGTCTCCAACAGTCTCCTAGCAAAGTTGGCTGCTGAGCTAAGATTTCCGGCCTTGTAGCAGATAGACATAGCATTCTGTAATGCAAGTCTCAAGTGAGGAAGCTGCAGATTACAGTGAGTGAAATAGGCTGCCAGTTCCTGCTGGCGAATAGGATTATCTTTCAATTCCTTCCTCTTAAGCTCCATCTGCAAACCCAAAACATACTCTTTCACTATGACAATCAATTCCTTGACTTCATCCACTTCTCGTCTCGACTCAACCACAATCAGAGGAATGATGTGAAGGATGCTCAGGAATAGTCTAAGTGCATCAGAAAATTTTCCACCAGTAGTCGCCTTATAAGAAGCTTTAAGTTTTTCCTCCAACTGAGCAAAACTGAAAATAAGAGCAGGTGGACCTCGAACATTAGGACTAGCTGACTCACTCCAACCTCTCTCAATTGCCACGGAGATGACCGGCGCCGAGGAGAAGGCAAGCAGATGAGTGTGGCTTCCCACATGAAGATCAATAAACAATGATTTTAAAGGAGAGAAGTTCCTAATCCCTAGTTGTCTGCTCAACAACCGCATAGCAGTATCAAAATTTCCAGCAGCTGCATGTTCAGCAGCTAGAGATGATTTTTGGACCCAAATCTGGCTGACAGGCATGCCAGGTGTTGGAGTGACAAACACGGAAGAGCGAGCATTGGAAGTAGTCTTAGGTGTGTCAGTATCAGGAGGCAGATCCAGATCCTCAAGATCCCATCCACCCTCCTCATCATCATTTCCTTCTTGTCCTTCCTCGTCACCAAGCACCATACTGATGTCCCCATTCTGTAGATTTTCCACCTCACCGATGTCCAATGACTCACCCCAGTCTGCATCCACAGCCTCTTCATATTCCTCTTGTCCTCCCCTGCCTGCAATATCCAGACCACCTTCAAATATCCCTTTCGTTACCATCAGCAAAGGCCAGTCTCCACCACCCAAGATGGGAGTTGGGGGAAGCAACATTGAAGCGTTCTTCCCCTTTGGCAATGATGAAACATTATCCCCCAGTTCCTCTGCAAGACGCTCAGCAGTATCATTGATCCCGTGGACTGTAGCTGTGATGTATGCAAGGGGCAGATGACCAGCATTTTCCAAAATTTTAACACGCTCGCGGACATCACCGAGGTACAAGGCATCATGGAACTGACCCATTACTTCATTTTTGACCTCAGCAATTTTCATCATTTTAGATAACTTCTCCACGTTTCCAGTTATTAGATATAGGAAAGAGAGCCTCTCAAAATTCTTTGTCTTTTGGTAGGCATATTCAACAATACCTGCATTGCCCTGCCGAAGGGCTTCCACGCCAAGCCTATACCAATGATCTTTTTCATCAATCTTCTTAGCAGATTCAAGAGCTATCTCAATATTCCCACTTTCAAGTGCTAAGTTGAAACGAGTGCGCTCATCCTTCACAAAATGAAGAGCAACTTCTGGAAAACCCTTCTGCTGCAAATATGAAATCATGGCCTGACCACAGAGCTCTGAGTTTCTTATCATACTCATAACTTGGTCATATCTCTTTCTAAGCAGACACAACTTGAAAACATATTCAGTTGAATCAATAATAATAGGACGGTTTTTGCCATCTCTATCCAAGCAAAAGATAGTGTTCCCATATACTTTTGTAATATAGACAGGAACATCTAGGGTTTTGACGATTCCACAATCCCCGTTGGGAAGACAGTACTTAATGTGGGTAAGTGTGGTATATATGAATACCCCATTGTCATCCCAGGCACCACTTTTGACACGAATTGTCTCATGAAGGGTGCAACGGTGCACAAGCTTCTTATCAGCTATAACTATGGAGTGCTTGCTAATCAAAGCGACACTTTCCATATCAGGTGACCAAACAACATACCTGATGAAAGAAGTCTGAAGATCTCCAAGAATAATTCTCTGCTGGAGATCAAAAATGACAACTCTATCCTCTGCCCTACATAGTAAGTTTCCAGTGCCAGCATAAAATATTGCATCAGTTGCCATAGGAAGAAGGCTTTTCTTGACAATTTCATTCTTGAGATTTTTTACCAGGACTTGATTAGTGCTCTTCTCAAGTACCGCAAACCTGTTTCGGGCAACAAACACAGCTGATCCTCCGGTTCCTCTTTTTGCATCTTGAACAGTATCACCCCTACCATAACTATCTTTGGGTACAATGTAAAGTTCATAGGAACCACCATCTGTGTCTGAACATATCAAGACAGCATTTTCTGTTGGACTGTATGAAAGAGTTCGTGGACCTTGATTCACATTGTTTGAACCGGGCCTTCTAATTGGTATCAACTGTGTGTCCTTCTGGGTTGAATACTCATATACACGGAGAAAGCGATCCTTTACATAAAATAAAGAATCACTGCTCACAGAAAAAGCAGGCCGTTCTCTCTCTAACTTGAATACTATCATTCCACTGTCATGACCAGCTGCTAGAAGATTCATCTCAGGATGAGAAGCAAGGATCCAAAATCTATCATGCTCCCTGCGGAAAGTCTGAAGACCAGTCCTTTTTGTTGCATCCCACACTCGAATGCTCTTATCCTCTGAATTTGAAACAATAATATCTTGCCTTGGATGGAATAACACACATGAAACATTGTTCATGTGTCCTCTCAATGTGTCCACCTCCCAAGCTTTTGTATCTAGGAACAACAAGGCACACTAGCAATCAGAAAACACTTAAAAGGTAAGATTTATTCAACAAAATAAGCAGTCTTTTACCCAGCAAGATTCCACCTAATAATTTTGTTGCCTAGAATAACAACAATAAGATGTCCATATTCTTTCTCAAAAAACAAAAAGATGTTCATAGTTCTACGAGCTGAAGCAGCAACTTTTATCCAGCTATTTGCTTCAAGGTGGAAAACCCATTCTGGCTTCCAAAGAAGGAAAATTTAAAATTTAAAGTATGATCCTTCCAAGGTGGAAGAACCTTTGGCCTCATTATCAATAGCAAATAACTGAACTGCAGTATTAACGCAAATCAGCTCACATGGAAAAAGAAGCAATATGCAAGTTGCTGTAGAATCTATGTAAAAGGAAGACAGATTATGGATTCAATGGGTGCTTCGCTACTACAATAGAGATGGATTAGTATGGGACATGCCACACAAACAAGGTTCCTGGATGATTCCAAAAATCATCAAGGCAAAGAGGTATCTGGAGGACTTTGGAATCAGTGAAAGAGACTTAATATAATTGGATAGGTTTTCCATCAGGAAACTGCATACAAGCTTCAAACGTAATATTCCTAAAAGTACATATTCCATCCAGATTAATGGGCACAGTACAACACCTTTCAAAGCTAAAAGAGGAGTCAGACAAGGAGATCCTTTGTCTCCTTACCTGTTTGTACTAGCTATGTACTATTTGACAAGAGTTTTGAAGACTTTGCAGTCTAATCCTAATTTCCACTATCATCCTAGATGCAAGAAGCAGAGGATAGTACAGTTGAGTTTTGCTGATGACCTATTGATGTTTTGCAGGGGAGATTTGAAATCAGTTAAATGCCTAAGTCAATGCTTTATGATGTTCTCCAAAGCTTCAGGCCTGGTAGCAAACGTAGGAAAGAGTAGTGTATATTTTGGAGGAGTAAAGCAGCAGCACCAAGAGGAGATCCTACAGGAATTGCAATTTGTCAAAGGGGACTTGCCTTTTAGATATGTTGGAGTACCTTTGACTACAAAAAGATTATCCATAGTACAATCCAAGCCTTTGCTGGACAAGATGCTAGGTAGGATAACAAGCTGGACAACTAAGTTCTTATCTTATGCAGGTAGAGCCCAACTTATAAAAAGTGTTCTGTATGCAATTCAAATGTTCTGGACACAAGTGTTTGCTCTGCCTAAAAAGATTAATCAAACAGCAGAGAACATGTGCAGAAGATTTCTGTGGACTGGCAATATTGAGACAACTAAAAAAGCATTGATTGCATGGGACAAGTTGTGCTGGCCTAAAGCAAGTGGTGGACTCAATTTCATTGACATATACACATGGAACAAAGTTGATATTGGAAAGCTGCTGTGGAATGTATGCCAGAAAAAAGACAAACTATGGGTGCTTTGGATTCACAGCTACTATGGGCAGAATGGAGTGTGGAATATACAAGCTAAACAAGCTTCTTGGGTGGTACAGAGGATTGTCAAAGCTGCAAAACATTTCCAGGAGGCTGGGATCACAGAAGCATGTATAAGAAACATGGCAGAGAGTCCTCTCTGAACAAAGTGTATATGCAGATGAGGGGTACAATGGAAAAGATAGTATGGAGATCATTAGTAAGGAAAAACATTGGGGCTCCTAAATGGATATTCATATTATATCTTGCAGTTAAAGGCAGACTTGCAACAAAGGACAGATTGGTCAAATGGGGTATCATTCAGTCTCAAACATGCCCTCTTTGTCAGCAGGCTAATGAAGAACTTGATCACATCTTTTTCCGATGTACATATGCAGCAGAGGTATGGAACAATATACTTAACTGGCAAGGGATCCGAAGGAAGAGCATGAACTGGACCGCTGAAATACAGTGGGCAATCAAATTCATGAAAGGAAAGAGTAGTACAACTCTTGTGTATAGAATGGCAATGGCTAGCACAGTATACAGACTATGGATGGAACGCAATAGCAGGATTTTCCAACAGAAACAACAGCCAGCAAGATCAATAATTAGACATGTCATCCAGGAGATCCATGGGAGAGGAAGTAGGCATCCTAAAGTGGCGGCTAGATTATATGATTTGAACAATTACCCTTAGAATACAGCTAGAGTGGTTTAACTTGTATGATTAGCAAGGTTGGAGCTATGTCCACACCTGCTTTTTTTTTCTGCTTAGTAACAACTACTTGGTAAATAATATATTTACTTACCAAAAGAAAACAAATATTCCTAAAAGTACTAGGGAGGAAACCTATCTGTAATAACCAAGGAGCTTCTAAAGGCTACTCATCTTAAATATTGCAGCTCATGGCAACATAAATACAAGGGACAAACTGGCTTCATGGGGTGTTATCACAGATCAAACTTGTCCCTTGTGCAATAGAGAAAATGAGACCAACAATCACCTATTCTTTGAATGTGATTTTTCAGCTGAGGTTTAGGGGGAAGATCTTACAGTAGCAAGGGGTAGCCAGACAAATTTTCAACTGGAAGGTACAAATGGTTTGCGCACAGGAGCATATGAAAACCAAAAATGCAACAGCTGAAGTCTATAGAGTGGCAATGGCAGGGAGTGTCCATTCAATCTGGAAGGAAAGGAATCAAGAATATTTCAGAGGAAGCCTTCAAGCTCTCAAAGTATAATTAGACAAGTTATCCAGGAAGTAGTCTGTAGATGCCAAGGAAGCCAAAGTTAGCAGGAACGTAAAGAGAATTGAATTATTACCCTTGGATAGAAAATTTTGATACATAGTACACATAATTGTTGTTGAAGATGGATAGCGTAGCTACTGAAGCTGGTGCATGTGACAAGCTTTAGTGTATATTGTGTTTTAGTCAGATTGTAAATATTTCCTTTGGTAAAATAATAAGTTTCAGCGAGCAATCCAAAGCAAGGTTTAGACCAACCCATCCCCAAAACAGGGAAAAGAAATGAAGATGAAACTTTTTTGCTGTAATCTCAACAGATCTCCACAGTATAGAGAAATGTAGTTACAACATTTATAAACTATCCTTATCCCTAGGGATATGACCATGTCAGATTTCCAAGATAACAAACAACTCTATTGATTAAGTAGATCCTACTGGACAAGATTTCTTATTATAAACTGAAAGAAAGACATAAGATACTCCCCTATTTCTAAGGGCCAAGTCAACAACACAAAAGCTTGTCTTACGGCTAGACTGATCTATAACTGAAAATATATGAATAGCATGAAATTTGAAAGGTATCTTTTCATCAAATCTACTTCATTTGGTGTTCTAGGTTCAACAGGATATGCAAACTGACCGTGTGACAAAGCAAGTAAAGATGTTCATATGCCTTCTAGTGTTAGCAAGAAAATAGATGTCCTGAGAAGGAACTCTTTATGGCAGGGGAATGAAGATAAGAAGAAGTATCACCTAGTCAAGTGGGAGGACCTGTCAGTGAACAAGAAAGCAGGAGGTCTAAGTATCAGGAATATGAAAAGGCATAATCAAAGCCTGATGATGAAATGGTTGTGGAAATTTGCTACTGAAGAAGGAATGTTGCGGAAAGAAGCCATTCTTGCAAAGTATGGTATGGAAGATAATTGGAACACTAAGAATGTCACAACACCCTATGGGTGTTCATTCTGGAGTGCTATTAGGAATCTCTGGTCAATGAAGCAGATCAGAACCAAGGTGAGGATAGGAAATGGGCAGAATACCACCTTTTGGCATGACAAGTGGGCAGGGCTTTTAACAATGAAGCAACAACATCTGGAGCTATACACTTCAAGTCAGCAACAACAAGCCACAGTTGCCATGATGTGGACTGGACAATGATGGAATCTATCTCTAAGGAGATATCTGAATGATTGGGAGATCAAAAGAAAAACAGAATTCTATAACACAGTAGCAGGAGTCGAAAATCTGACTGAAGAGTAAACAGACTAGAATGGAACAAAAATAGCAAGGGAATTTTATCTGCCAAATCTGCATACAGGGAGCTAAATGTAGAAGAGGTGAAGGAAAGAGATTGGCCTTGGAAGATGATACAGAAACAAAAAGTTCCCTACAAAGTTCACTGTCTCATCTGGCTTTTGGCCAAAGAAGCAGTGCTAACTCATGAAAATCTGAAAAAAAGGGCTCACCAAATAGCCTCTGGGTGTATTTTACGTGGGAAAAAGCTGAGACAATCAACCATCTGTTTTTGCATTGCAAATGTACAGGCCAGCTTTGGAGGATGTTCGTCCGTCTGAAGGGGATTAGGTGGGTGAGACCTGGAAGTATTGCAGATGTTCTAAGAAGCTGGAATATGGATGGTAATGTGAGCAAGAAGGAAGAAAGATGGAAGAGGTCAATTTGGATTGAGAGGAACGAGAGGTGCTTTGAGGGGACTCAGAACAGCATTCAGAATCTTAAAATGAATTGTTTATTCCTTTTTATGTTTTAGATTTTTTGTAAGTCACAGAATTGATTTACAAATTGTAAGTTGTAATACTTTTGAAGGGAACTATACTTTGGTTGTAGTATACCTCACGATATATAGAAGTAAAGTTGCCATTCTCAAAAAAAAGTACATCAGGTATTTCAGGAGCATACCATTCATCCGCCAAATTTTCACTTGGCGATCATCTGCACCAGAAACTATAAGGGGGAGTGTAGGATGAAATGATGCCCAGTTAACCCCTCTATCATGACCCTCCAAGACATACTTCACCACAGCATCCACTCCACCAAAGAAGTCAGTATTCATCTGACTCAACCGCAAGAGATCATCAGCAGGAGAAACGGTTTTCTTTCTTAGGGCACCAATATCCCAGACACGAACAGTCTGATCCAAAGAAGCAGAGACAACCAAGTCCTCTTTGGGATGAAATGAGGCACACATTACATAATGATTGTGGCCAGTCAAGACAGAAATACAAGTACGAGACTGCCAGTTCCATATCCGAATAGTCTGGTCATCACTTGCACTAACAATCCATGGATATTCGTGGTGAAATTGAACAGTTCGAATATAATCAAGATGTCCAAGCAGGGTAAACAAGCACCGATGCAGCTTATAGTTCCAAACCTTAATTTTGTAATCATCTCCTGTAGTAACAAGAATTTACATATACAAAGAAGCAGTCCATAGTCAGATTTGCATTATGCATACGGCCACATATACTCTAAGATAAGTTACTAGTAAACCAAGACAACAAAGCATTTAGTATATGGACTATAAAAAAGGTGCCTTGACATTTTCGAAATTAAGAAGCATAAAGGAACTACTCAGTAAATTTTCCAGGATCATGCAAAGTAAACAATATATGTTCCCAAAAGTATGTCAATTGGAAACCATAATTGAGGCTTCCGATAATGTGCCATATAAGCCTTTTCTCAAAGACAATGGAATATTAGTAATATGCCCTGACTCATTAATAAGCTCAACAATGAACAAAAATAAATAAGAAGAAACACTATTAGAGGGTGTTTGGATTGGCTTAAAAGTTGGTCAAACCTACTTTTAAGTCGGTTTTTGACTCCTGGAACTGTTTGGCAAATATAAAAAATAACTTAAAATAAGTCAAAAATGACTTAAAATAAGTTGAGAAGTGTTTGGCAAGGTCAAGAATGACTTAAAATAAATTTAAAATGACTTAAAATAAGTTAAAAACCAAAAGTAGATCTCCCCTACTTTTTATTTTTTTGACTTAAAAGTCATTTCAGTTTGACTTTTTATTTTTGACTTAAAAGCTTTTTTTTTTTAAGCCAATCCAAACAGGCCCTAAATTATCTACAATTCACAACACAATCAGCACATCTCTGATAAAACTATTGCAAATAGAATGAAAACAGGAAAAAAAGCATAGTTGTTCTTCAAAAACTACAGGCATATAGAGAAATAAAGGGAAATCACAGCTAACAAAGTGCATCAATTACCGAGAGCCAAAAGTTAAAAGGGGAAAAGGAGATCCTAGTCCCTAAATTATTGGTTATGCTTTCAGTATTGGTTCCTGTAGCTCAACTACCACATTTAACTTTCAATTAAGCCAAATGTGCAACTGTGTACCACTTGCACATATTAACTGGAACTATCATTCAGAAGATAAAATAGCAGAAGTAACTTCATATATTCATGGATCACACATATACTCATCCACATACATCAGCAGATCTATATTCCATCAGGCTGTGTTGCAAATAGCATTTTAGCCCCTGAAAATTTTGTTTGCCGGTTCTGGTCCATCCATTATCAACATATTAGATTAAACCTTCAATTAAACCAACTCTTCCATTTCAGAAGATAAAAACATATGTATTTCCTCAATTCACATATCAAATATACTCATCCACATACATTGGTAGATCCACACTCCATCATACATTCACACTGTGATGCAAACAGCAATTCCCGGAATTATGTTTAATTCTGGTTTTAGTCCTGGTAGTATTTAACTTAGCATATTTACCCTTCAATTGAATCAATTGATTGATTACGGTCCACTCACACATACAAACTGGAACTATCATTCAGAGTATCTTTTACTTTTTTATAAGGGATTCAGGAAACTTTTGACAAAGCAGAAAGATAAACTAATAAAAGCACCCTTCTCAATTAACAAATCACATACTCTTCCATATGAACCAGTAGATTCACAATCCAATCTCAATTCTCATCCACATACGCTAGCATATACAAACTCAATCATATTTTAATGCAAATAGCATTTTAGTCTTGAATTATTGTTTATTCGGACTTGAGTCGAGGGCTTATAGGAAACAACCTCTCTACCTTACACAGGGTAGGGGTAAGTCTATACGCCCTACTAGGGGCGAAGGCAGGAATTTCATGAAGGGTGTCCAGAAATTGCACAACAAAAGGTCTTTTTAAAAAGGGAAAAAATTGTTGCTAGTGAGATTCCAACATGTACCCATTAAAAAGGTCTAAAACCACTGAGCTACAACAATCTATTATACCAAGGGTGTCCAAAATATGTTATTTAATCACTTTCGTGTATCATTTTACGTATATATACGATATTTTTTCCCGACGCAGGGTGTCCAATTGGACACCCTTAGTTGCATGTCCCTACGCCCCTGCGCGCTACCCTCCCCAGACCCCACTTGTGGGATCACACTGGATATGTTGTTGTTGTTGTCATTCATGTATTATTCAACTTAGCACATTTCACCTTCAAAAAAACCAAATGTGCCATTACGGATCACAAATATAAGTTTGAGCTATCCTTTAGAAGAAAAACTAGCAAAAGCACTTGTTATCTTTCTAAAATCATGGACCACACACATGCTGGTCCACATACATAAGTAGATCCACACTCCATCGCCCTAATGCAAATAGCCTTTTAGTTGTTGCATTAAGTTTTTGTTCCAGTTTTCACCATGCATTTGCTCAAGTTAGCTCATTTAACCTCATAAACTAGTTTTCCCATTCAGAAGCACGGATCACATACAATTACCAACATACATCAATAGATCCAGATTCCATGACATTGTGATGCAAACAACATTTTACTGGCTGAATTATCATTTTACTCTGGTTTAGCCCCTACTCAACTTAAGTATACCTGAAATTAAAACAAATGTGCAGCTAGAGTTGAATCACATTTAACTAAAACCAAAAGCAATTTGTAAATTCATGGAATGATCAGATCCACACTGTTATCATATACGAAATTAAAAAAGAGGAGAAGAAGGAACCTCCAGAAACAAATAGAGGCTGAGATTTGTGAAAATGGACACCGCGAACAGGGCCGTCGTGCTCATCAAATCGATCAATGAGAGTTCCCATACGGTAATCCCATAGCTGAATAACCCCACTATGAAGACTGGCTAAGATCCATGGCCTTTGGGTGTGAAAACTCAAACCTTTCACTCTATTACTCTTGGTTTCAAACTTGGTCAGCATCTTAACAATTCCGTATATATGCACACACAACAGAGGGAGAGAGAGTAGAGTGTAATGACTTGAATTTGATTGAAATCCGAAACCCTAAATGATTGTGAGATGGAATTGGAATCAGATCTGAGATGAAATGTGCATTTTTCCTTGAAGATCTTAGTGGGCGCAAGAGCTGCCGCTGGTGGATCTACTTGTTCATATGTAGTAATTGGAGAGGTGACAAATTGAACCCGAGTTTTAATATTAAGACCCGTTATTTAGAAAAAAGGAAGACTCTTTTATTTATTTGCTAATATTACTAGTTGTAACTTGTAAATATGTCCCCAATATAATGTCCTTGTTTCGTATGGTCATAAAAATTTCAAGTATTTTTAGAAACAAATTTTTTTGACATAGTGTTTTTTGAGCTGTGAAAAATCAATGTAGATGAGTAAATAAATTTTCCAACAAAATCAATGCCTTCGTTTCATTTTAACTGTCGTTTTAACTCAAAGAAATTATCCCAAAATAATTATCATCACTTTATTAATTCTTCTTAATATACATGAAAGAATTAAAAAAGGATAGTTATAATGGGCCGAAAAGAGCAACTAATAAACATATATGCACAATTATCATTAAATTAGAAAAAAAAACTTTCAAGTTTTGCAGTAATTACTTTTCAAAATTTTGAAAGGACGCATTCTAAACAACCCAAAATCATTATGTATTAAACTTGTTTGCTCTACATGTCATGATTTGCCATATTTTATTTTAAAAACTTGTCTTTTTGTTTTTAAATTTTCCACTCTAGGTGGACATACATTTTATTTAGAAATACATATAAAAAAAAAAAAGGAGATAGTCTCTCTGCACATATCTTGTATAGTCAGACATCATACAAACATATTAGCAGGATTTTATTTAAAGGACATAAAAAATTCAGAGTGTACCGAAAGATTTAATCTTCTTTAATATAAAAGATAATCCCTCCACGTGACATCCAACACACACACTAATAAGAGTGAATTTGAGGAGCTTCCCGTTTCAAGAAATTGATAGAAGAGTCCTAAGAGGTTATTTTTGTAATTTCACATGAAAGAAGTTGCTAAGGATATGTTGCTAAACCATCAACACTGAAAGGTAGCTCTATCTATAATTGTGAAGAAAGCATATTAATGGATCTTCTAAAATCAAAAGGAGGTAATTAAACCTAAAATATTATTAAGAAATCTAAAAAAAATGGTTGAAGCTCAAAATCTATTAGTGCCACATAAATTAGGATAGAGGAAATAACATATATTATTTGAAATAATATAAAACGTACTACAAATCACAATAATTAACAACTTCAAAATTTAAAGGACATATAAAAAGTTTGGCTGACTCTCAAAATTCTACCCATGTCACATAGTTTGGGCACTCATTCTTTCAATTCACATATGCTTTATCATCAAATGTTTCAAAAAAGAAGCGATCAAATAAATGAAGAAATGAAATTTTGGGCACTCATTCTTTCAAGAAATTAAAACTTATCTAAATCAACCTAAAGCAACTTGAATATTCAGTCTATTTCTTAATCTACATTTTTTTATGACTCTTAAATTATCGAGTTTCAAAATAACAACTTGAATTAGCATGTGATTATAACAAAGTAAAAGAAATGGGCTAGTCCATCCTATATGTTTCTACTTCATAGGATAAAAGAAAGCCACAAATTTATATATATATCAAAACAAAAGAAAGTGAATCCTGGACCCGATGCTTGTTCCTTACATCAGAAAATCTCAAAATTAATAAAAGTACTGAAACAAATAGAAAAAATGCAAGTTCATTCAAATAGAGAAAGCATACTTAACAAAATTTAATGCACGACATCAATTTAATAATTCAAGTAATCAACTATATATACATATTTTTTAAAATGAAAATTATACAAATATCAGAAAATGAAGAATGAACCAAAGGAAAAACTAAAAACAAAAACTTTTCCCTTCAACAAGAACATAGTGTTATCAGACATGAAAACAATAATCAGGTTATGTTATGCTTTAAATATAACTTATTATTCAAATACTTAGAATATAGAGCATCTCAATAAAACACAATGTTCAAATCTTTTTATTGTTTTTTTGCAATCTTCAAGAGTTAAAAAGACAATAATTCACATATAAAAGGTTCAGAAAATAACATTAAAGTCATGTCTTGGTATTAACCATGAAAATAAGATAGTAAATTTTTTATCAAATGATCATGTTACATGCATGTGCATCGTTTAACTATTTTGATGAGATGACAAATTCATTAATCACGTCACCAAAGACTTTATATGGAACATTCTTCTAAGCACATACCTAAAATTGTAGATGATAACTTTCAAGTGATCTCCATCAATAACATTTCATCTTTTTCCATTATAGTCAAGTGACTAACTTGTACATGCTATATGTTCAAAACACATACAACATTAAAGTGTGATACACAATTTTACATTACTAAAGAAATATCAAAATATCTCTACTGTTATATGTGTGTTATCATTTCTCAAATATGTTTTCTCGATTAAAGTGACGGAAGAGAAAAAAGGATAATCACCCATAAGGTTTTAAGAAATACATATGTCACTGAACTTACAAAAACTTTGAAATCAATAAGTCAAACTTGCCCTTTGATGAATTCGACCTAGGTATTTGTTTTGACAATGACAGAATAAGTTTCTGAGTTAAATGCTGTTGGAAAACTATATGCACAACAAAAGCATTATTGACACCAAATTTTGGTTTGATATTTCAAAAGTTAATACTTTTAAGTATTTTATTTTAAAAATAGTTCAAAATACATATTTTGCAATTTTAATGTAATCTGTTGATAATTATTCTTATTTCTTACAATATTAGGATTTTTATCGGTTAATTTTGTTTATATTATTTTATCGCAGTCGATTGAATATGTTCAAATATTTGTTCCGTTTGATTAAATCACCTTTTTTGTTAAATTGCATTTTTTACACACCATTGGTTATATTTGCTACATTTTTTAAAATTCATTTTATTCGTTACATTTGTTAATATTCACTTTTTGCGCAGTCCATAAATTCATTCAAATATGGATAAGATTTCATGCACATATGTTTTATTAAATGGTGGTTTTGCCCATAGTTTTAAGATAATGGTATTGGATTATTGGTGGTTTTCAATTTCATATTTAAAGAATAACTTGATCATTAAGTTAGGGGGTGGTGGATAAGATTTTAGGGATAGTTTTCAGATTTTTAGTCTTTAGAAATTTCTTCTAGTGTTTGTGATTTTCCGGTGACAAGTTCATCGGAGCTCCGCCGAAATCCGGCGAGTCCACCACTTTTTTCCGGTGAAACCCAAAATCCCAACGTTTTCCCCTCCTTTTTTACCATTCTTTTTCTGGTGAAACTTCTTGAATAGAAGCTTGAACCGACCAGAAACACAGCCGCCAGAAACAACTCTGTAATCCGGCCCGACCAGCAACAACCTCCACCAGAAAACCTCCCTTTTCATTCACTTTTTCAACCCCCAAATACACCAACAACCAGACCCTAAAATCCCGACCCTGTTCCTCCCTTCTCCAACCACTAGAAACGACCATACAAACCTTTTTCCTCCTCCTTTCTCACTGTTTTCCGGCAACCCACACCACTATCTCGAACCAGCCTCCACCCTTCTCCATGCTGAGTCAACAAGCTCGTAACAGCCACAAAACCCCTACCAAAACCCCACCAAACCCAATCGAAAACCCCACCGAAAACAACCACTAAACTCGTTTTCCCTTCCCCTCTTCCCCTTTCACTATTTTCTTTTGTTTTCAGGTACTCCGACTCGATGGTAAGTTTCGACAGATAGTAACAACTACCAAAAGCAACACCTGCCAGCGACAATTCTAAATGTTGATGTAATTTCTCATTTCTGGTAACATCTTTTTCACGGTTATTTTATGTGTTTATTTTGATTGGAATAAATCTCAAGTGATTAATTGTTCATCTATGTTCCCCATGTTATTTCAGATTGTCATTTTCACTCTTTAGTTAATTTTGTGTTGATCTTTGTTGAAACTATTTGATTTTATTTCAGTACCATGGTTATACATGATGGATTGATTTTGGCATTTAATTGAGTGGAATGGACTTTTTGATGTTTTCCTCTTGTTGTTGAACGTTTATTTATTCTTTTTTATTTATTATTTTATTATTATTCATTTTATGTAAGTTTAACTATGAATCATTGTTGTTGGTTTCTTTAGATTATGTTATTATTATTATATTAACATTAATTTTTTATGGTCAGTAATCACGCTGAAAAAATGTTGCCAACTTTGTTTTCTTTCATCATTTGTTGTCTTAGATTATTTTAACCAATTTATCTTTTGCTATTTTATTTAATTGTCAACAAAATTATAAAATTGGCCGATGAAAAAATCTTTTCGTCGGTTTTCGAGGCCTCCCCATTTTAAAAGACGGAAATTTGGTTTAAGTTTATTTATGTTGTATGTTAAAATTGGCCGATGAAGAAGTTACCGTCGACTTCCAAGGCCTCCCATGTTAATAAGACGAGGTTTTTAGTTTTTAAGTTATTATTTGATTTATTAATTTTTATTCATATTTATTCATTACTAACACTTTCACTAAGTGTCTATACAGGTAAACAAAGTTTCTTCCCATTGAAGCTATTCGAATGAAGTTCGAATTATATTCTTTATTCATTATTTTGTATATATAGATGTTAGGCAAACTTTAGGCCGATTCTTATATTATTGTTTTATTTTATTACTTTTGTATATTGCATGTTGATTATACTTGTATATTGTTTTTATCTTCTCCTCAATTTGAAAAAATGAATTCAGTCGGGAACCACAGTTGTGGATTTTGAAGGATGCCTAACCCTTTCCCTTCGGAATAACTTGAACCCCTTACCTATAATCTATTGGTTTCGTAGTTATTTTTTATTAATTAATTAATTAGTTTCCTAGTTTTCCTAAAATTAGGTAGCGACTCCCTTTTACCCCTCTAAATTCCCCCTTTAAAAATTCTTTTAACTCTTTTTTTAAATTGATTTATTATTTTTTGTGAGTCACCGCGACATTGCGCTCTCTCAAAGGATGTCAACAAGCATACCAGAAACATATTACTTACATGAGTAATAGATAACCAACACATTTATGCTAGAACACATACAATCATGCTAGAACACATAAACTTTCTGAAATTTAATTCAAGAATTACCTCTTGAAGCGTGAGCAGATACCTTCAAGAGAATCCACAAGTTAGACAGACCTTTTGTAATGACCCGGTTGGTTATTTTCGGTGTTTTCATAAAAATTACCATTTTTTCCCTCGCGATATTGACCCCGAGTTGTTTCTTGTTTAAGTTTTGATTTGGACTTTGGGTAAATGTTGAGATTTTGATAAGTTTTGAGTTTGCAATGCTAAGTTGTTAAGAAATTGATTTTCAGAGTCTTTTGGAATTTTGAGTATTGGACTGGAATTTTGTCGATTCCATTAGTTTTGGAATGTGGAATCTAATCTGTGAGAGCTGTGGGTTTCAGATTCGGAGTCTTTTTGAGGATTTGAGGTCTTAAGTTGTGAAATTGTAGAATTTTAGCATTTTAGTGGACTTTGGTCAACATTTAGGGTTCAGATGCTCGGATAGGAATTTCGAGAGTTTCATTGATTTGGGGGATGATTTTAGGCCTAGGAGTGGTCTTGGTTGATTTTTGTGAGGTTCCGAGCTTGTTTTGGCCTTTTTATGTGTTGAATTAGCTTCTTGTGGTTTTCATGGATGTCAGGTAAAGAAAACCCCAGATTCATATTTGGATAGTTCCATTGAGTCCGGAACATCAAGTATAATTGATTTGCATATGTGTTTTATGTGTACGGGGTTCTAAATGAACCCCAAGGGCCCTTTCAATGTTTTGAATTGTGGATGTGTTTTCTGGTGCAGCATGCCTCGTTTTTGTGAAGGTCCTGTCACTTAAGAAACCTCTGTTTAAGCGAAGGGTATGTCGCTTAAGCAACTTTCACTTTTGCAAAGGAGGACTCTCTTTTGTGACACCCATATTTTTAGCAGTGTTCACTTAAGGGAACCCCCGGTCACTTTGTGACATCGGAGAGGATTTTGGCCTGCCATTTCGGGGTTTAAGTCCTATTTTACCGTTTTTTAGTTTTGGGAGCTTTAGGGTGGAGATTTAGACCAGATGTTTGAGAAAAATCTTTTGGGTAACGATTCTTAACTCTAAATCTTCATTTACCCATTGTTATTTATGAATTTTTGTGTTCAAATCAAGCTTTGAAATGAGAAATTTGGGATTATCTTCAAGAACCCAAGAAATTAATAAAATGGTGATTTTGATCCCTTTTTTGAAATGGTGTTCTCTAATGAGTTCCTAAAGCCTTGATAATATTTTCAAGTATTAAATTTCGGATTCAAATCTTATTTTTTGAATGAGTTTTGCGTTAATTGACCCACTTTTCAAGAGAATTGATGTAGGTATTGTTGTTCCCGAATAGTGATGGTTAATACTTGATTATTATAGATTATGTGGCTTTGGAAGTGATTCGGAAGGGGAAGACTCAACTCTTGGAGTGATTTAATTGATTGATTTGAGGCAAGTGATCTCCTAAACCCCGTGTTCTAGTAGAATTTGTGTACTTCCTTTGTTGCTTGTTTGTCGGGAGTATTGGGGATGAGGTGAAGGGTTTAAATTTTCCTCTTGATACATCTAAATGAATAAAAATGGGTTGAAATAAGAAATTCCATGTGTTAAACATGATGATGTGAATTGCCTTATTGTGATCCTTGTTGATTGATTGAGGAAATGCTTGAAAGCATGAATGTGGACTTGAATTGTATGAATATTTTCTCTTCTATGTGTTGTGTGCATTGATTGTGAACATCGTGATTAGACATGTGATGATTTATGATGCTGAGGTCTTTTTCGACGAATGTTGTGATGCCGATGTCTTTACCGGTGAGTGTTATGATGCCGAGGTGTTTGCCAGTGAGTGTTGTGAGGCCGAGGTCATTTTCGGCTAGTGGTTTGATATAAATCCGATGAGAAATGGTTCTGACTAATGAAATTGTGCCGATTGGAAATGATTCTGACTAATGATATTGTCCTGATGGGAAATGGTTCCGGCAAGAGATTGATTATTGTAACTTGATGCACCTTCCAGCACTGGCATGTGTCAGACTCTATACATCGTTTTACCACTTAGCAGAGTCCTGTGTTTTTAATAAACAGTCGCTACCCCCTGGTATGTGCCGCTTTCCTAATCAAAAGATAGGAGAGCACCCCTGAATGACTAAACAAATACCCGCTAACGAACCGAACCCCCACCAATAACTAAGATTGCCCGGGGTTGGATAATCTATCAAATGCTGATTAAGTGTGGAGGAGGAGTTAGGAACAGGAACAAGGAGAAGCGAGAACCACTTAAATGGAGGAATCGATTGTTTTTATGCTTATACATGACCTGCTTATTACTAGATATTGATGTAATTGCTACGTGTAATTGAAATGCTTGACCTTGAGTTTGACTTGATTCGTTTGATTATTGATTGTGAATATTGGGCCTCGTGAGTCGTGTATTATAGAATTGCTAGGTTGGGTTAATTTTTGTGTAGGTTGTAGTTTGAGGATGTTCGGTTGGAGTGTAAGGGTATTCGATTTCTAGCTAGTTACCTTGTTTATTAGGTAGTTTGTTGTGTACTGTGTTGTTGGTACTCATCACTTACTTCTACACTTTTCTAGCTTCTGATCCCGGACCCACGTGATCTCTTTCTCCTTCTTTTGATTTCGAGGCTTGTTGAGGAATTATAGAGGTAGCTATTTATCACTTCAGCAAACACTCTTTTTATGTTTTCTTTATACTTTGTTCTATTTGAGAAACAAAGACTGAGACTTGTACTTAGTTCTAAATTTCACACTTTATGTATCTATTGGCTTGTACACGTGACAACCAGGTTTTACGGTATTGTTTAGGGTATTATTTAGAATGAATAAGTTTTCTGGCTTTGTCTTGTTCTAGCTTTATTTTTTTGCATTTCTTTTGTTTTCGTTGGGTTAGGCCTGACTTGTCTTGGTGGGAATAGACAAGTGTCATCACGTCTATTTTTGGGTCGTGACCAATGGTATCAAAGCTATGTTCATAGATCTCACATGTGTACAAACAAAGTCTACGTAGAATCTCGAGGATCAATACGAAGACGTTTGTACTTATCTTTGAGAGGCTATGAAGACTGTTAGGAAACTTCCTTTTGTTCATCCTTTCTTATCATTCATAGTTACCTTCGGCTAGTGCTGAGTTGTCGCATGTTGTTTTAGCAGATGCCGAGGACTAGAGCTTTTGTTTTTAGTGGTAGAGGGGAGGAAGTCTCCGAGGCAATTGCTGAACCCCAACTAGGGGTAGAGGTAGGGCCAGAGCTAGAGGTTGTGCTCATGGAATAGCACCGGCTAGAGGTCGTGCCTGTGGAGCGGCACTAGCTATAGACAGAGGTAGAAAGGCTTCTCCTAAGCCATAAGTTTAGGTTGATGAGGACCAGGTTTCTTCAGGGTTTGGAGCTTCCTTATTTTAGGAGACCTTGTTGATGATGCTTGGTATTGTGGAGAAATTTTCTAAGGGTGGTACTACAACTAGATTAAGAGCGCAGACTCTAGGTCAGCATCAAACTGTAGGTATTCAGGACCAGGTGGGTTAGCTACCAGTGGTTCCAACATCAGTTATGACTAATCAGATTACTCGTGATGTTATTTTGATGACAACTAAGGAGCAGTGTTATGAGAGGTTTCAGAAGATAAAATCACCCACTTTCAATATGGTAAGAGCGAGGATGCTCATGAATTCTTGATTTTGTGTGCTGAGATTCTTGAGGTAGTGGGTATGGTGGATGCTCGTGGGTTTTTCTGTTGCAATTCAGCTGTGTGGACGTGCTAGAGAGTGGTGGAGGACTTTTGGGAAGTCTAGACTAGATGGATCTCCTCCAATTGAGTAGGATATGTTCTCTAGTGCCTCCCAAGATCACTTCATTCCTTTGGGCGTGAGGGAGAAAAATTGACTAAGGTTTGAGGACTTGAGATAGGGTTGTATGTCTGTGACTGAGTATGAGGCATGATTCTGTGACCTTTCTAGGCATGCTATGACTATTGTGCCTGATGAGGCAGAGAGAGTTCGCAGGTTTGTGAGAGGGTTGAATTTCCCCACCAGGTCATATGTGTTCAGAGAGGGGTATTCCTTCCAGTCAATTGTGAGCACCACCAAGGAAGAAAAGTTTATGCTTTTATAGGAGTTTGGAGAGCCCAAGAGGGCCCATTCTTCTAATCAGTTTTTTGGTGCCTCATCTGGAGGCAAGGGTTCACATAGAGGTAGTGGCACTGTTCAGCGTCGTGGGCCGATTCATGCATTTGTGCCAGCAGCTTAGACTGGTTAGTCACCCCGAGGGTTTTATAGTTCGGGCCGAATGGCCAGGGTAGCTCATCCGATTTGCAACAACAATTATCTGTGTCGAGATCTTGGTTTATTTGTGAGGATCCAGGTCATATGATGCGACAATGTCCTCTTCAGACTTATTCAGGATCCCAACATTCTTATTCATCTTCTCCAGCTAGGGATTCAATGCCTCCGACAGGGTCAGGGAAGAGTTTAGTTAGGCAGAGGTGGTAGGACTTTTGGTAGGGGTCCTACAGCTCCATAGGGTGGAGGTAGAGGTTCTACTCAGATTATAAGTGGCCGAGATGGCCAGTGTTATGCGTTTCTTAGGACACCTGAGGTTGAGACTTCTGATTCTATAATCATAGGTATTGTTCCAGTTTGCCATCGACCTACGACTGTATTATTTAATCTGGGGTCTACTTTCTCATACGTGTCTACCTATTTTGCTGCCAGGTTTGATATGATGTTTGATTACATGCTAGTGGGTGAATCCTTTGTGGTGGATCGAGTGTATCGAGCCTATCTGGGTTTTTTTTTGGCTAGGTATGATACTTGGGTAGACTTTATCATTTTGGGGATAGTAGAGTTTGATGTGATTTTGGGTATGGATTGGATCTCCCCGAATCGTGCTATTCTTGATTGTTATGCTAAGACTATGACCTTAGCAATGTCGGGTGTCCCGAGAGTTGAGTGGATGAGTGCTAGTGGTTCTTACCCTAGCAAAGTCATTTCCTTCATTCGAGCTTAGAGATTGGTATATAGACGGTGTTTGTCCGTATTGACTTTCATTCGAGATACTAGTGTTGAGCCACCTCCCATGGATTTTGTGCCCGTGGTTAGAGAGTTTTTAGATGTGTTTCCTACTAATCTTCTAGGTGATCCTCTGGATAGGGATATTGATTTTGCTATTAACTTGGAGCCATGCACCAAACACATCTCCATTCCTCTTTATCGTATGGCTCCAGCTGAGTTGAGGGAATTGAAGGATCAGTTGCAACAAGATTTTTTGAGTAAAGGATTCATTCACCCTAGTGTTTCTACGTGGGTTCTCTTGTGTTGTTTGGGAGGAAGAAGGATAGGTCCATGAGGATGTGTATTGATTATCGACAGTTGAAAAAACTGACGGTGAAGAACGAGTATCTTTTTCCTCGTATTGATGATTTGTTTGATCAGCTTCATGGTGCATCTCTGTTTTCTAAGACTGACTTGAGGTCCCATTAACATCAACTAAAGATTAGGGCTTCATATATCCCTAAGATAACTTTTAGGACTCGTTATATGAACTATGAGTTTCTTGTGATGTCTTTTGGTTTGACTAATGCCCCTACAACGTTCATAAAGTTGATGAACATGATGTTCCAGCATTATTTGGACTTTGTTATAGTGTTCATTGATGACATCTTGGTTTACTCCAAGGTTTAGGAGGATCATGATCGACATTTGAGGATTGTGCTCTAGAGATTAAGGGAAGAGAAGTTATATGCCAAGTTCTCAAAGTGGGAGTTTTGGCTTGATTCAACTGCACTTCTAGGACATGTGGTGTCCAAGAAAGGTATTAGGGTGGATCCAGTCAAGATTGAGGCAGTTAGAGGTTGGACCAGGGCTACTTCAGTCACTAAGATTTGGTATTTTGTGGGACTTGCGGGCTATTACTAATACGCTCAAATTACACTTCCCTAAAGAAGTATAAGCGGTCATCGTCAAATAAAGAACCCAACTTGTAGGTTGGGGTCGATCCCACGCGGAATATGGTTCAGACTTAAACTTAACTCACGATTATATTTGTTTAGTCAAATTATTTCCGAAACAAGTAAATAAAGGGGGGGGGGGGGGTTGTAAGCAAATAACCGATTGTTGTTTAAGTAACAAGTGGGCAAGATTTAAACTTCGAGTTATCAATATGAGAGAGAAACTAGGGTGTATGTGTTCCTCATAAGCTCTGAACGCGGTAATCCTAATAATAGTAATCCTTTCCTAGTGTTTTACATGCAAAGTTGGTAAGATAGATATCCCTAAGTGATTGGTCCTCTAAATAGGGAATGTCAACCCGCACCTTGGTCCGACTACGTGTGTATACTTTACTGACTCTTACCTTTACCACAGATTTGACATCACATAAATGTATGACTTAGTTTTCACCCTCGCACCAATAGACATTAGACTATTAGATAGTATCACATTAAATCTCTGTTGATAATTAATTTCTTATTAACTACCTCATTGGTCCGACAAGTAGCAACAAGGTGAGTTCTAACGTGTGCACTCGTTAAAAAGACTTCGAAGCGAAATAATTACCAATACATGCATCAACACTATTCAAGAATTACTTAGTTATTATTCATACGTTGTTAATTGCTCATGGTTCCCACAACCCTAGTTGTGGAT
>JAJOOH010023007.1:0-31187 GCA_029582605.1 Solanum gracilifrons
CCCCCCCCCCCCCCCCCCCCCCCCCCCCCCCCCCCCCCCCCCCCCCCCCCCCCCCCGCCTCGAGGGTAGAGGTGAAAAATTAAAATTTTGAAGTTAAAAATATTTTTTAAAAACAAACTTAAATTTTTTTTTTGGAGTGGGGGTGGTAAGAGAGTGGTTGGATGGGGAGGGTCGAGTGTAGGGGTGAAAAAAAATCATTTACATTTTCTAGGTGATAAAGTTCAAAAGAGTTGATTGCTCTTATTTTTTTATTTTACTTTAAATTATTTGTAGTTTTAATAATAACTAAAAGGGAAAAAGTGAAAAGAGATCTCAATTTATGTTCTATTTTTTTCTTCTACATTGCCTCACAAGTCACAAAAACAATTTTTAATCATAACCGAACCTGCAAATGATCATAATCAACGACAGCTTGAAATAAATAAAACAAAAGAAAGCCATTAAAATGCAAGTTACTAATGTGAAATATCCAATTCCTCAATTATGTCCAATGACTAGTTATTCTCCACTTCAACACGGTTCATGATAACGCTGCTCATGAAAACACTAGTCAGAACTGCTTTTTTCGACTCGAAAGATGATTTCAGCGCCTGCATGATAATATGAATTTTCTCAAAGTAAGAACACTAATCCAATAACATGAGAAAACGTTTGTGTAGCTAAAATAAGTTAACCCACATAAATGTAATCCAAATAAAAGCATTATCTCTTCCTTTCCAAAATGTACAACTTCCTCGTGCAGTGCACTGACGTCTTTGACATTAAAATACTTGTTAAGACCTGTAATGCTAGATATGACGGAGACGGGCTTAAGGACTAAATCATCCATAACAAGGTATTTCATCACATCCTTCACAAAACCACCAGTTGCTACCACACCTCCATTCACTGATGGTGGAGGAACATAAAACAATTTACTTTTCGTAGGGCCCTTACAAGATGGACAACAAGCAGTAGGGTTATCGATCGGTGGCATAAGAGTAGCGGAAGGCTATGGTGTTGGCGCTGGAGCAGTAGAAACAATTATAAAGATCAGTAGGAGTAGGAATGTCATTAAGCAATGGAAGAGATTCTAAGAGGACACTTGGGTTCCAATATGATATGCTTAGACTGAATATCAAGATTCTCTACGCTTTCATAGATATTGTTCAAACACCCATTCATTCCTCTCTCGTTAACAAGTTTAGTAACAGTGCCCACATGCAATGTCAACAAAATCCTTTTCAACCTCAGCAAATAGTACTTTTTTTATTCTTGGTGTACACATAAAAAGCTTCATGCTTAATTTAGTCTCAGCAGTCGCCATTATGTTAGTATACGTAAGCTAGTTTTAATTTTCATATGTAGAGGTAACTATGTTTAAATAGTGTCGCTTGCTTCAACAATTTAACTAAGTAGTCAAACTCTCGCCAATTGCAATTTAAACAAAACGCTACACTAATCAAGAATCTCCTCGTTGATCTCAAAATGTAGAATTCAAGGAGTTTCCAACTACTTAATATTAATGATACAGAAAAATATGTAAAATTACTGTGTCTGAATAGTCACACTACAACAAATTGAAGTTGTTTCATATGGATACATACTCTGTTAATTTATGGAAAAGATTTTTAAAAACCTTATATGAATTCTTTTTAGAGGACCTGCGGTGGATATGTATCTCATTCAGAATAAATGAAAGGGACCATGACCATGTTTTTTGATACATACCCCACCATTGGACTCAAGTTGGTACGTACTGGAAGAAGGTTAAGGACTTGAAAGCAGAGATGCAGATTTGGTATTCATCTGGTGCTTACTTGCACACTCCCGAGGGGAAGTACTCACTCACACAGTTATACACTATTGAGGCAACAAGCTAGACTTAAGAGTGTCTGACTTAATCTGGACTAGATTTCCTTAACCTAAGCATCGATTCATATTGTGGCTAGCTATGCAAGATAGGTTACTAACCAAAGAGAGAGTCAAGAGATTAAATATGCCAGTGGAAGACGACACATGTTGTTTGTGTGATGAATCAATGGACGATATACATATTCACATGTTCTCTACTTGTGAATGGATAGTGAGAGTCCAAAATGAAATGCAACAATGGTCTGGGACAACTTATTCCTGCTGGAACTGTCAAATATATTCTAAATAGACTCATAAGGAAAAAATTGGCAACAGTTTCACAAGGAACTTATTGCTGCATTGTGGGGAGCAATGATATACCAGGCTAGGAGAGCTGCAAGGAACTGGAAATTGTTTAAAGGCTCACTGTAAATACAGATACAGCCGTGACACAAATTAAGAAGAAATTTATAGATAGACTTGAGGTCGATAAACGGTCAAGAAAGGCCAACCAAAGCAAAAGGGAAACACTTTGATAAGATGGAATGAAAAGAAACACTACAGTTATAACATAGGGGATGACTGAAGAATATCTAAATCCGATAATAGACATAAGACATGAATCATATAAATGGTTTGAGATGTCAAACTCAGAGATACAGATAAATGTGGAGTATTAAAAGACAATGAAACCAAGTAGACAACATAATGAAAAAGAATCTCAAACCAGATAAACTAGTAGTAAGATTTATAAGCAATGCACAACTGAACCTAAAAACAAAAGTAAACCACTAATAATTACATAAACTGAAACATCCAACTCCTTCATGTCTAATAGCATATTCTCTGCTATCTCTACATAACACAGCTCTTTTTCGCTTTGCACTGTTCATGAAAACACTAGTCAGAACTGTTTTTGATTCAAACGATGCCTTCAGCAACTTCAGCGCCTGCATGATCATAAGAGTTAACTAAAAATATTCTCAGTACCAAACATAGAATAACATATGTAAGAGGAAAATAAGAATTTGTACCAAATTGATGTGGTACTTTTCAGAAATTGGAACGAATGAATAGTATATACCTCTTCCATTCCTAAATTTACAACTTTCTCCTGCAGGGAAGCAACATCCTTGACATTAAAGTACTTGTTAAGAGCGGTGATGCTAGATACAACGGAGATGGGCTTCACAACCAAATCATCCATCACTGCCTCCTTTACAAAACCAGTGCCTGTAGTACCCACAGGAGCAAGATACGTCAACTTTCTTGACAATTTGGACATAGAGAATTAGGGACATCGGTAACATAAGATGTCTTTTGCGCCGGAACAGAAAAGATCCCAACTGGAGACTTGGGTGGTTTTAAAAGGATGTCCTTGTCTTGGTTAGACTGAATATAAGTATCGTTTAGATTTTCTACGCTTTCGTAGAGGTTAGACAAGCATCCATAATTCAAACCTTTCGTCTTGAGAAGCCTAATGACAGTGCTCACAGGCAATGAGAGAATGTGAAATAGAAAATCAACACAATCCTTTTCAGCCTCTGCAAATTGGACTTTTTTAGCCTTGGTGTCAATCAAAACCTTCAAACTCAATTTGGAATTACAAGTAGTCATGATTGTTTTGTTCTTACAAAAGTTCTTCTGGATGGATGAGGACTTAATTATGCTTAAATAGATTCAGTTTATTCATCATCATATGGATGACAGAGTAGTCTAACAGTCATCATCAAATAACGCTACACTAATTAATCAATAAAAAGGAGAATCCAAGGAGTTGCCATTGAATGTTCCAATTAAGAGTCAAATTTCGACCAAAGAAATGGCACTTTTCTGAATATTTTCCTTCCAAATTTATTTTTTTACACTTTTTATCTTGCACGCCTCTTAAAAAATAATACTACTACCTTGCACGTCTTTTAAAAAATAAAAATCCATCCATCCAGTAATAATTGTTCACTATACTAAATATAGTTATCCAACATGCTTGTCAGATTTAGAAAATCAAGATATAATTTACTTTTTGTATTTATTTTACATTTGCTATTGAAATACTATTATTTATCATCTAACAATTTTACATTTTATTCCTAATTTACTCTTATCATTAATTATAGTAATTATCCATTACATTTTTTAAGACATTATATTTATTACTCTTTTTGTCCAACACTAGTTGTCCATTATTGACTTGACACGCTACTTAAGAAACTATAAATAGAAATGTAATTTTACTATATCATCCTTTGAATATAATAAATATAATGTCTTGAAAAATATAATAGGAAAATGAATAATGATAAGGGTAAATTAGGAACTAAGTGTAAAATTATCCATTGATTTCATAAAGTGAACAAGTATTGTTGGACATCCCAAAATAGTATAGTGAACAATTACTCCCTCTATACCTAATTACTTGTCCATTTTTCTTTTTTTAGTTGTCCCTAATTACTTGTCTATTTTGACAAATAAAAAAAGAACAATTTTTTTATTTATTATATCCCCAATTAATTACTTTGAAAAATGTAGAATTTATTGAAAATCTTAAGTTTTTAATTCATTCACTTTATAATTAATCAGGGTAAAATGGTAACTCACTATATCAATAATTGTTTTTTTAATAAGTATGTCAATTTAAAAGTAGACAAGTAATTAGGGACAAAGGGAGTATGGTTGAACGAAGAGATGATATTTAAAGGGTGATATAGTAAATTATACTTTTATTTATAGTTTTTAATAAGTGTGCAAAGTCAATAATTGACAAATATTATTAAACAGAGTGAGTACTACAATACTCATATTAATATTAATCAATATATAATCTTATGTTTTAGATAGTGATTTAGAAAATAATTATCTTTTCGTAATATGTTAAAAATGAAAATATATTGTTAGAATAATAGATAAATAAAAATAAATGGCCTCAATCGAAGTGTGAGGACTTAGAAATGCAATAAAAAATGTGTATGGCACAAAAGAAAATGTTTTCCTGCGAAAATATTTTCTTTCAAAACAAATGGATTTCTTGCTTAATATTTATGTGTTTTATAAGTAACCAAAAAAAGTATTATTCCCTCTGTCCTAATTTATGTGACAATTTTCGTTTTTTGAGAGTCAAACAGTTTAAATTTGATTGGAAATTTAGGCATGAAATCTTCAATTTTTTTGAAATGAAATTTATATATTTGTAAACTAAGTAAAAATATTATAATTCACAATAATTGATAATTCAAGATGTATAAAAGATTTAAGAAAATTTACGGTCAAAGATAGACTTGTTTGAATTTCGAAATCTAAAAAGTGCCACATAAAATGAAACGGAAGAAGTATTACAAAATATTTATATATGTAATTTAGTAAAATATTATGATAATGAGATGGGAAAATGGGGTAAGAAATTGGAGGGGAGTATTGAGTTAGTAGGGGAAGAGACAATAATTCAAAATATCACTTCTAAATCTATTTTTTCCTACATCCAAAAATATCATTCAAAAATAAGAAATGCAGAGCATTGAACCAACCAAATATAAAAAACATTTAAAAAATATTTTCATTTTTTTTTTTGACTCCTTTCCAAACGCACCCAAAATTCTCAAAGTCTTGAAATGTATGTTGAAAGTCACTTTGTACTTTTGGATTTGGGTAGTAATAAAAAAAAATCACATAATTAAAACAAAAGATAAAAATTTAAAGATGATTTATTAATTGTTCCTAATTTATTTTTGTTATTAATTATAATCATCTATTTAAATAAAGGGTTAAAAGAATATAGCTAAACTCCCTAGTTCATAATTTGGTCTAAAATATTATTGTTGTCATGGTATATTAGAAAAAGCCCTCTATTTTCACGATTAATAAGTCCGAAAAAGTCCTTTTACAAATAAACATATTATTTATTTCTTTTTAAACATATTTATCCCTAACAGTAATTATTTTTTATTAGCTACTTATCCTACTTCAATTTAGAAAAAAAAGTATTACATATTTTATTAGAATTCTTTTTATGGTTATTTAAATTAAAAATTATTGAAATGGTTATTTATAACCTACCTTATCAGTTCAGTTGCTTTGTTTGCCTTGCTATTTTGTTGGAGGGCGAGTTGTATAGCTAAAACCTGAGCCATCCGATCAAATTATACGTGTGACGTCGTTGGTAGAAATGACTGAATATCTAAAAATATATAATATGATTGAGACGAGAACTAACCAAAAACAATTCCATAACAGATAAAGTTTTTCCAATAATAACAGAATACACTAATGATCATAATCAACGTAAGCGATAAATTAAGCAAAAGAAAGTCATTAAAAGGCAAATATCTAATTCCAGTAAAATGTTCAATGAACAGCTATTTCTCCACTTTTACAAGGCTCATGAAAACATTTGTCAGAACTGCTTTCGACTCCAAAGAGGATTTCAGCGCCTGCAAAAATGATATTGATCTCAAAATGTGTAGAATTCAAGGAGTTTGCAATTGATTAATACTAATACAGAGAATATTTAAAACAAAATGCACACATGTATAGAATGGTCAGACTCTAATAAGTTAAAGTTGTCAATATAGATATATACTCAGTTAATTTAGGGGAAAAGGACTGTTGATTTTCTCTTTCACATTCTAACACTGCTAGTGGCCACTGTCGTTAGGCTTCTGAAGAAAATAGAAATGAATTATCCATGTCAGCCTAAGCAAATGGATTCAGGATTTTAATTCTATTGGTTCAAGATTTCGATTTCAACCATGGCCTTGTTTGAGTTACGGATTCATAACTCAATTTTTGAAGCAACTTTGGTGAATGTTATACAGAAAATCCAGGTTAAGGGTTGGAGATTGAACCCATAGATAAACTGTTGGATCCGCCCCTACAGTTCCCTAACCATTATGATAGCGTCAAAATATGAAGGACACTTAACTTCTCCTTCTGATGAGGTTGTTAGTGGTTTTGGTATTAACTAGAGCATTGTTCATGCTGTCATCAAGAAAAAAATTCCTTTCACCTGTTTTTTGGGGCAGTGATGAAGCAACTAAAGTTTGATTGTTTTAATTTTTTGAGAAGAGATGTATGAATTAAAGATTGAACCAAGCAGATAAAATATTTAAAAAAGAACCTTAAACTAGACAAACTAAGCTATATAAGCAACGGACAACTGAAACTATAATGCAAAAATAAACCGTTAAAAAGGACAGATTAAAAACTGAAACATCCAACTCCATTATGTCTTGTGGCTTAAACCTCTGTTCTTCTCCGCTTTGCACCGCTCATAAAAACACTTGTGAGAACTGTTTTCGACTCAATAGATGCCTTCAGCGCCTGCAAAATCAGAGGAACTAACTAATTCAGATAAATCCCAGCAAACAAAAAGGTCATATATACATATAACAATAGACATGATAGCATACAAACTGTTTAATATACCTCTTTCATTCCAAAATTAACAACTTGCTCCTGCAGCTAGCACACCAACATCCTTAACATTAATCTTGTTGAGAAGGATAATGCTAGATATGGCAGACGTGGGCTTAACAACCAAGTCATCCATCACCATGTATATCACTGCTTCCTTCACAAAACCACCTGTGGCAGCCTCATCTCCCTTCGCTCCCACTGAAGCAATATAATTTAACTTCCTTGACATACGTTTTCGACAATGTGGACATATAGCATCAGCATCCTCGGTTACAGTCATGGAACAGGAGTTAAAGCTAGTGCGGCACAGTCTCCTTAGTGATGAGATATCATTGGATATGTTATTGTTGTAACATCATCAAGTAATAGAAAAGGATTATCTGAAGATGTTCCAATTGAAGACTTGGGCTTTAAAAGGATATCCTTCGATTGGATATAAGTGTCATTCAGATTTTCTATGCTATCGTAGAGGTTAGGCAAGGATCCAGTCATTCCTTCCTTGTTGAGAAGTCTAATGACAGTACTGACTGGCAATGCAAGAATGTGAAACAGGAAATCAACACAATTCTTATCAGCCTCGGCAAATACTACTTTGTCAGCTTTGGTGTCAATCAAAAGCTTCTTGCTCAATTTGGCTTCACAACTCGTCATTTTGTTTAGGTCTAATGGGACAAATCTTGTTAGTTTAGTAGTGTGGATGCATCAGATCTTATGCTTAATTAAATAGTTGTAGTTTCTTCAACATCCTCATACATTTTTGACTCAGTAGTCTAACAGTCATCAAATATTTGATGTAGCCGAGTTAAACGCTACACTAATCAAGATTCTTCACACTAATATAAAAAAAAGAAGAGAAGAATTCAAGTATTATATGTCAAGTGTCTATCATTCCAAAACTTGGAAAAAAAAAAAACAGAGAGCAATCGGTCCAAACGAACGTGTATGATTGAAATTTGAAGGCAGACGCTGAAATTATTTGTGCGGTTGATTATGTTGGAGATGGCTAAAAATCAACGAGTAATATACTCATAATATATAGATGTTTGGGCATAGAATAATCGGAAAACAAAATTAAGACAGATTGAAGTAAGGTTTTATAATCATAATTGAAACTACCGTTCATAACAAGGACAATTGAAGAGATTCCAACTGGCCACTCAAGTTTTAAAATGATATCCTTAAGACTTCAAATAGCTGCCATTCAGATTCTCTACGCTTTGGTAGAGATTAGACAAGACCCAACCATTCCTTTTTCCTTAAGAGCCCACCGGTAGTGAAAGAATGTGAAACAGGAAATCCTTTCCAACCTCAGCAAATACAACTTTCTTAGCCTTAGTGTCAATCAGATCAAAAGCTTCATGCTCAATTTGGTCTCAGCACTCGCCATTTCGTTAGTACAATTTTCATATGCATGCTGAGGACCTACGCTTAAATAGAGTCGCTTGCTATTTTAACAAACTGTGTAGTCTAACAGTCACAAATTGAATGTAGACAAGACGGTACACTAATCAAGAGCCTCTTCGTTGATCTTAACATGTATACTCCAATAAAAGGAGTTTGCAATTAAAAAAACAATACTACTAATAATAAAGAGTTAATAACTTTTTTTATGGTCACTCAACTATCTAACTTTTTTCATAGAAAGTTGATCAACTTTCATTCTCAATTCAAAAGTCACTCAATTATGTCTTCTTTGCATAGAAAGTCACTCAACATATTTAATTATTTTTTTTTCACTAAAATTTTCTAACATGAAATTTTAAGAACCAAATATATATCCATTTAATGATCCCACCCGTTATTGTTGTTACATCCATAAAAAATCTTGTCTAATGAGGGAACATTATCAAGTAACAGAAAAGGATTATGTGAAAACTTGTTGGGTTTTAAAAGTATATTCTTCGATTGAATATAAGCATCATTCATATTTTCTACAGTACTGTTGTATAAGTTAGGCAAGGATCCAGTCATTCCTTCTTTGTTGAGAAGCCTAATGACAGTGCTCACTGGCAATGAGAGAATGTGAAGGAGGAAATCGACACAATTCTTCTCAGCCTCAGCAAATAGTACTACTTTGCCAGTTTTGGTATCGATCAGAAGCTTCATGCTCAACTTGGTATCAACACTAGTCGTCATTTTGTTTGGCTGTATTAATCCTGCAATTAAATAGTTGTTCGTCGTCGTCATATTTTTTACTAATATCGCAATAAAAAGTTATGTTTTCACTTTTTTTTTATAAGAGAAATGGGAGAGGGAAAAGAGTTTGCCTTTGATTAAAATTACATGTCTCCGCTGCGTCAATTTGGGTAGGTTATTAGTTAAAATAAAAATCAACTTAAATACTATTAATTTTTTAAAAATCTAAAATCAAATCAAATAAAATTTGATTTATTTAATCGAATTAATTTGAATCAATTTTTATCCAAACGGTTAACACCCCTACCAAGTACCCATTGTTGAGATGTTTGGGTTGATCTTGACGTGTGTCCTGGTTTGGGAAATTTGCTTAAGATAGAACGTGTAATCATCTCTCTAATCTTTACGGCAACTATATATCATAATAAACAATTGTGGGAAATTAAACAAAAGAAAACCATTAAAAAGCAGTTTATAATTAAACTGAAATATCCCATGATCCATTAAGTCTTAGCACTAGCTAATTCTCCACTTTTACTCTGCTCGCGAAGATACTTGTCAGCACAGTGTTCGACTCCATTGATAATTTCAGCAACTTCAGTGCCTGCAAAATAATAAGTAGCAGGAATTTTCTAAGGTAACAATACTGTCCAAAAATAAAAAGAAATTATACATTAAAACAGGTTACGTACCTCTTCTATTCCAAACTGTACAACTTCTTCATGCAGCGCAACGACATCCTTAACGTGACCCATAATGTTGGATACAGATAGTGGCTTGACGACCAAGTCATCCATCACCATGTATTTAACTGTCTCCTTCACAAAACCCCCGTCAGTGTCCGGCACAACCATCGACATAGAGCTCTTACAAAGCGGGCAAATCTTGTAAACACCTTCCATGACATAAGAGCACTTGGCCGAAGAACATTTGGATAAATTTTTTTATTTTTTTTTGCTGAACATTGTGATTAAACAATTGAAGAGGAACTGAAAAGATTTCAACAGGACACTCAGGTTTTATAATCATGTCTTTCGAATTCTTCATATAAGAGTTATTCAGATTCTCCACGCTTTCGTAGATGTTATGCAAACACCCATTCATTCCTTTTTCCTTAAGAAGCTTAGTGACTCTGCCAACAGGCAGTGAAAGAATGTGAAACAGAAAATCCACGAAATTCTTTTCAACTTCAGCAAATACTACTTTTTTAGCATTACTGTCAATCAAAAGCTTTATGCTCAATTTGGTCGTTGTCGTCGTCGCCGCCATCTCAGAGACAACCCTCAGGCAATTAATCTCGTATGTTGAGGTATATACCTTAAATAGTTTTTTAGACATCTAAATTTTATTAGATTTAAAATAGCAAGACAAGTCCAATTGTATCTTCAAATTCCTATTTAAGGCAAATTTTATTTATTTTTAAGTAAAAAATTTTAGGTATATAATTTCAATAAGGAAAGGCTTATTAGAAATAGTCCACACAACTATTTGAATATATGTTCGAAGTGGATATATTTTTATAAAATAAAAGAAACCCTTAACTTCTTAGGTTTCTTGTTCTTTCTTCTCCATTATACAACGCCTTATAATTGCAGGTAAATTTTCAGATGTAGAATTGATATAATCTGATTTTAACAGTTCCTACAATTACGCTTAATCTAAATTTCACATATTCAGATTTTTGATTGAGTATCATGGTTTCTCCATTATTTTATTTTTTTGAGATTAATGTAGAGAATGTTGATTAGTGTATCGATTTGACAACATGCAAATTGTTGTATGTTTCACTATTGCTTAAAAAGTCAGTATATGATGGTGAAGCAAGCTAAGTGCAAATTACAGAATTCATGTTGTTTTAGCTTTGCATTTGTGCTTTAATGTGAGATTTGGAACAAAACTTGCAGCAGTTATCAGCCAAAACATAATGACGAACGATGATTCCAAACTAAGGTTGAAGCTGTTGATTGACACCAAAGAGCACAGAGTCGTATTTGCTGAGACTGGAAAATATTGTGTTGATTTCCTCTTCCACATTCTCTCACTGTCATTAAGCTTCTCAAGTCGAAAGGAATGAGTGGGTGCTTGCCTAACCTCTACGAGAGCATCGAGAATCTGAATGAAATCGAGACAATGCAAGGATGTACTTTTAAACCCGAAATCTTCAATTGCTTAATAATGTTCCGACTCAAAGGATATTTTACGGATGACACTCTCTTTCCCACACTACAGTGACAGTGATCTGATGACCCTAGTGCTCTATGTCCAGATTGTCCGAGAAATACTATATTGTCAAGAAATAAAGTTGTATGTTGTTGCTCCACCACAGGCTGTGAACCCTACAAATTAAAGGGTTTTATGATGAAGGAGGTTGTAGCCTAATGGATGACTTGGTAGTTAAGCCTATGTCCGCCATTTATAGCATTGCCCTTCTCGACAAGTTTAATATCAAGGATTTTAGTGTGCTGCAGGAGATCAAGTAGTAAGTTTTGGAATGGAAGAAGTAATTAAACAGTTTTATCACTGGATTTTAATATTTTTTCCATGTTTCAAATCTCACTTTTTATGACTAGCTAGTTACATAAAACTATTTGTCTATCTGAATTATACTCATGTTGTTTTGTCGTTAGAGTATTCCTACTTAGTGAACACTCCTACAGTATCATTTTGCAGGTGCTCATGAAGTTGGTCAAGGCATCCTTGGAATCGAAAACAGTTCTGACGGATATTTTCATGAAAGCGGAGAAATAGTCATAAGACAAAATTCCCTCTTGAGTTGATTCTGATTTCTAGGTTACATATCTATTGTTAAATCTTACCTGTGAGTTTATTTTAGTTATATTCTCTGCATTCATCTTATTTTACAGAATATCTCTTTTCAAGTATCTCCAAAATTATAAACTATGCACAGATGCCTTCAATTCAAAATTGTAGGTCTCAAGTTCATGACTACAAAGTAGAAAATTGGGATTGTCAAGCCAAATTTAAACAAAAATGTTTCAAGTTTGACTTCGTTAAACTTATATTTGAGTTTTGGTTAAGAAGCAGTACTTCAAAGTTCAGACAACATATATCTCAATGGTAAGCTTTTATGTACCTGAATAAAAATAAATTCCAAAAAATTGACTGTTTGTGCATTTACCCCTTCTTCTGTTGCTGATTTAACATAGAGGGCGGTTGGGGTAGATATGGTATGGTACCATATTTAAAAATTTGGTATTTTATATTTGGTTTTTAAAATTATTATATCAATTTATTTCAGTATGGTTCGGTATTTTAAGTTCAATTTCAATATTTTGCGATATGATAAATTGATAATCATAGTTTTTTCAACTTTGATTAATATATACTCGTATAATAGAGTATTATGACTTCGACAAGTTTAAAAATATATCAATTATATCGTACTAACACTTCAACACATTACACATGTAAAAATATATATTCAAAAGAAAGTACAAATAACTCATTTTATTAATCAATTATATTTAAAATACATTTCAATCAAAATAGAGTAGTCAAAGTTTTAACTTTTAATCATTTAGTTTATACTAATACTAGGTTGAATATTTGTTAGAATACTATTTTAATTATATATATATATATATATATATATATGTTATTTATGTAACTATATACTTCGATATGTTATTTTCTATTTTTATATCAAATATGGTACTGAACATAAAAAAAATTAAAATGTATATCATATCAAATATCATAATTTGGCGTATATCATACCATGTCCATTCTTAGTGGCCTGGCCTATAGGCCTCTATAGGCCCAACTCATTATTTTATGTATAACTTACATAAATTTCATAGTATAAAAAGTAAATTACATCATATTCTAACTTTTTTTCAAATTACAATTATCTCTTAAAATTTGTACCTTCCGGATACATAAATCATCATTCGGATACATTAATTCACCATCCGGATACATTAATTCTATACAAGAAAATTCCTTCTGTTACGCTAAAAAGAGAATAAAATCTGAAAATTAATTAAATCCCATAAATTACGCTTATGTTTCTTCTACTCTCAATCATACAGAGGCAAATTCTAATAGAATGAAGAAATTTAAATTTCAACTTATTCCCGTTCAACGAAGAAACCTTTCATATTTGATTCGAAATTTTTTGTCGAAAATTTGGGTAAGCGTGGTGAGTTATGAAGGATACAAAAGTGGTGGAATTGTTGTTGGACAAACGGTATCCTTTTGAATCTTCAAGTTCATCGAAAATCTTTTCAATTTTGATTCAAGATTATCAAAAAATTTGAGATTCAAGATTCTTTCTTCTCCCAGTTCAGCGAAGATATTTTGTTGAAAATTTTGATATTCAAAATTCTTCTCCTAGTTTATTGAAGATCCTTTCAATTTTTTATTCAAAATTATCGAAAAAATTGAGAAAATACATCATAAATATCTTTGCTACTTAGCATTTTACTATTTGTATATCTTGTTTAACTTGATAAGTGTTGTATTTATACTAGATACATTAAATAAATAATTATTGCCCATAAGATATTAGATTTGAGATCGATACATTACTGTGTGGTAGTTGTTATGTAATGATACATTTAGTATAAATTTGAATTTACGTATCATATCTAAAAAATTAGTGCATGATACATTACTAATTATGTATCTTATAAGCATTGTATTGTTTACCTTGAAAGATATGTATAACTTACCTAATGTATCATTTTGTAGTTGATAATAATATATCTGATACAATAAGGTTGTGATAAAAGGATGTATGTAAGCTGAAATAAAGAGCTTCTATATTAGATGCATGAACAAACACAATCCATTAAAGAAATTTAATTATGAAAAACATTAGAAAAAAGAGGAAAATATTAGACTGTATGAAATTTTGGTGAAATTGAAACCAATATTATTATGAGACAGTGGGAAGATTAAATAATAATACAAGAATCCTAATCAGTTTCAATTAATGATTAGTTGTTAGAGTCCATAACCAACTCAAATTATGAAAAATTTACAAATATTATATTAATTATTACCAAATAATAACTAGTACTATTACTTCTTCTTTTTTTCTTGTTTGATTTACGTTTTAGTGTTGAAAATTTGAAGTTCATTTATTTTATTTTATTATAAAATTTGGAGTATATAAAAATAGGTAAAAGACTCATAAATATTCTTTTAAAACTATTTTGTCTAAAAATATGCTTAACCTACAAAAAAGAGACTGATTTTGAATTTCAAACATGAATGAGAAAATAACTACCAATATTATTCGACTAAAAATAAGTAGATATTTGTGGAGTGAAATAAGGAAGGGATAAATGTTGATTTTAGGAGTTAGGATTTATGTATTCAGTTTGGGAGTAAAATAAGAGATTTTGGAAAATTTTAGAACGGAAATTATGAAAAAAAAAATAGTGTTGTATATAGATTTATCCATTATTTTTTCATTACGGAAATATATATATTCCTTTGTGTAATTCGAGAAGCTCTGGAACTTCGGAACGAATTGTCATTTTCTCTCTCTTTCGAACTTAGGGTTTAGTCCGTCTCTCTCCAATATTTCACCTTTGCTTGCAGGTAAGTTTTCTGATGTAGAATTTTTATAAACTGCTTCGATAAGTTTATACGAGAACATGATATTAGCCATTTAGGCAGATATTTAATTTCTTAATATGATTTAAACCAGTATTGGGTATGTGGGGAATAAATAATGAACTTGAAATATTGGTTATGAAATTTGTTTTTAAGGAATTTGTAAAAAATATGGTATGCATTAGAGGTAAAAAAAACGTAAAGAAATTTAAGAAAGGTACAGAAGCGGGCTCTCTTGTGATAGAAATTAACTTGTAATCTATTTTAGATAGATCATACTCCTATAATTGTTAAGTATGATAAGAGTATAAAATTGAGTCAACAATCTAATTTTGGTTCCATACTTAAATCATAAGATTTACTTTCTCTTTGGCAATGAGAACTTTGTTTCAGTACTCTCAAGTTCTTCACGTTTTGAGATGATACACTTTGCATTTCATTGCAAATGTTTGAGATTAACGAAGAAAATTTTGATTACTATTATTGGTTCGACTACATTGGTGATTGTTTCTCTGTTGGTGTCAAAAATTATAAGATGATGAAGCAATTGCAAATATTTAAGTGTATTTGATCACACCTATATAGAATTCAATTCGAAGGAAATTCTAAATTAGGATTGAAAAAGGGACTTGGAAGAAAATCAAATCTCGCGTAACTTGTCCTGTTTTAGCATTCTTTGTTCACTGTGTTTGTGGTTTGATAAAGTGTAGATTCAGAAGAAAAATGAAGACTACTAAGTTGAGCATGAAGCTTTTGATTGACACCAAGGCTGGCAAAGTCCTATTTGCTGAGGCTAATAAGGATTGTGTTGATTTCCTCTTTCACATTCTCTCATTGCCTACCGGAACTGTTATCAGTCTTCTTAAGGAGAAAGGAATGAGTGGTTCCTTGCCTAACCTCTACGAAAGCGTAGAAAATCTGAAGGACACTTATATTCAACCGAACCAATGCAAGGATATCCTTTTAAAACCCAAGTCTTCAGTTGGGATCTCTCCAGTTCCTTTTCAATTGCTTAATGTCGATGTTCCGACACATAAGAAGACTTTTTATGGCTGTTCTAGCTTTAGTTCCCACTCAACTGTTTCTGATGACCCTACTGCTCTCTGTATAAGCTGTCGATGTAGTATGTCATTAAAGTTAGTTTATGTTGCTCCTCCGATAGCGAGTGGAATTGTGAAAGCAGCAGGGGGTTTTGTGAAGGATGTGGTGACATACATGGTGGCAGATGACTTGGTAATTAAGCCCCTGTCCACCATTTCTTGCATTGCCCTTCTCAACAAGTTTAATGTCAGGGATGTTGGTGTACTAGAGGAGAAAGTAGTAAGTTTCGGAATGGAAGAGGTAATCAATCAATTATCCTTAAAATTTAAAGATTCTTTTATTTTAATATGTTCTGCATCTCTTAAGGTCTTCTTCATATACACCATCCCCCACTGCTGAGATTACATTGAGTGTTGTTGTAGTTGAAATAAACTCAATAAATTGTACTATATATCGTTTTCTATTCGGTTTAAGTATTCCTAGTTAGTGAACTCCTACCGTTATTTTGCAGGCGCTGGAGTTGCTCAAGGCATCTTTCGAGTCGAAAACAGTTCTGACAAGTGTTTTCATGAGCCGCCGCGAGAAAGCAGAGAAATAGTTATAAGACAAAATTAAATTTTTCATATTTTTAAGTAGTTGTTTTCTTTTGTTTCATTCCCACGTGAATTGATATCGATATGTAGGTTACATCTATTGCTAAAACCTATTTGTCTAGACAGTTTTGAGTATGTTTTTGTTACAGAGCATCTCTTCTCAAGCATTGATATCTTTTAGCTAGAAAACAGGGAGGGATTAAGATTTGCGGGTTCAAGATGTAGTAATATTATCCTTTTATGGATTGGAGTGTGAAAAATGAGAATAATGCTAAAATTTTGTAATGTGTAATTTTAATGTTGTATGATAGTGTAAAGTTCCTATCAAAATGGGAGATCAAAGAGAGCAGACAGATATATAGGGTCTTTTGCCCTATTTTGTGCGTATTATAATATCTCACAAGTTATGTTTGAAAATGACTTTAGTTTCTTAAAAACTTATGTCTTGCTTAGCTTAAGTTCGATTGTCAAAGAGCAATAATTAAAGATTAGTCGATTTGAAGGACAGTGTGACAGATGAAGGTCCTTAATGCCTTTGCCCATCCTTCTTATAGCTAGGGCCCAATAAAATCTGGGCTTATGGTTTCGTATCCTCCCATCCCATCTTTTCCCATAGCCCGTTTAAATACGGCCCAAATCGATAGTGGATAAAGTCATGGTTTTAAAATGTTTTGTCAACAGGAAAAAGGCGGGACCTTGTGCCCCAAAGAAAAGAAAGGACTCGTGTCTAGATTACAATAGAGGAATATTAGCAAGCATTACTAACAACATTTTCATGAGTACAACCAGGGGCGGAGCAACTCCGGGTGTCAAACGATACTCCTTCGTTGGAAAATTACTTTAACTTGGTTTAATAAATATATATATAAGTGTTGACACCTTTTAACACAAGTTGGAGGTTTAGTGTAATGGTTAAGGAATTGCACAAATTGGTTGAGGTTGTGCTATCTATCCTAGATAGCAGCGCTTATACATTTTTATTTTATATTTTGCCACTCCTTAATAAAAATCTGATATTAAACAATATAACAATGATGCACTCATGTTTTTGTGCTCATTTTTACTTCATATTTTGCCACTCCTTATAAAAATCGGATATTAAACATATAACAATGATGCACTCATGTTTTTGTGCTCCAAAATTTTCATATTTTACATAGTCTTTACTTACTTAATCGTAGTAAGAAAACAAAAACCCCACATGCACTTGCTCATGAATTAATAAACTTATAATTTTTCATAATAAGAAATAATTATCATATTTTCTCTTTTTGGTCATGCCAATTTCTTTGATTTCCCAATAACATGATATATTGCAGAGTCTAATAAATGTTATGTATATATGATGAAAATAATTAATTAGGTGTACTTCTCATGCAAGGCTCTCTTTTAATATGTTAATCGTGAATATATTATGAAAGTGATATATTGGGTAGTCATTCCAACGACATTAGATTTGATTTTCTAAATACAATAAATTATAATGTAGTGTATCTCAAGGATAGGATCATCCTTTTTAAAAATAAATTAATTAATTAAATCCTAGCTGTTATTTATTATTTTATACATATATGAATAAAACGGTAGGACAGATAGCGCCTCAATCAACACTTGACTATTCCTTAGGATGAATTAGAAAATCCAGTTGTCATCTCATCCGAAATAGACATATATATATATATATATATATTATAATTATGTCCCTTCAAAATTTAATCAATATTATAATAATAATTAAATTTATGATTAAGTATTTATAGTTATTCAGTATAGCTATTGAGTTTTGATGAACCCGTATACAAGACTATACATCCATTTCTGACGGTTACTTTAAAATATTTCATTACTAAAATCTTAATAGGTGTTTCGTCATACAATTTTGGAGTTCAATTTTAAAGTTTTCATTGATTTTTATTTATTTATGAGATTTGAATATAATTTCTAACTTCAATTTGAAATTATTTTAATTTACTATGGATATAAATTGATATCTAATGTTATTTTTATATCATTATTTTTATATACTACCTCCCTTATCGGTTATCATCTCATTGGACCAAATCAAAGTCAAATATAAATGATGCATTTACATATGTGGTGACTCAAAAAAGTAAATAATACACTTTCATCATTTAAAGGGTTAAGAAGCTTTACATGGAAAACGCAAGGGGCTTCACTTCGGATGGACATGACATTGTTATTAAATTGTGATTTTATCTGTTTCAGAATACGTGTTACTATAAGGAAAAAAAAAGTTATAAAATAAGTGTCATTTTAAAAACTCAAAACAAAAATTAGTATATTTTTTCAATTATACTCGTATATGAATAACAACTTCTTAATGGTGCTTAACAATTCTAAAAAAAACATCTAATAAATAAAAGTAATTAAGTAAATTATATATTTTTCTTAATGAGCGTGAAATGAATTAAAATAATAACATTTATATTTTGAAACGGATAAAGTATAAATTAAATGAAATATCACCCCTTTTAAAAGATCATATGGTCTATATGCATGGTCCAGCAACCCCACTTGAAAATATTGTTACGATTATATTATAAGGTAGATTGATAAAAAAAAATGTTCAGTGAGCTTAGCTGTTCTTTAATCCTCTTACATTTTTAGGAAAAGAAACATCATGGGTGCTCATCATGGCCTGCTGTAACTATGCAACGACTATAATATATATATATATATATATATTCATTATTCTCGACCATACGTAAATTCTTAAATGTTGTCTCTAAAGTGAAGCTTCCTTTGGCAAGTGGAATAGTTAAAAGTTAGGTCTTTTTACTTCTTCATGCGTTGAAGAAAATAATGTGCTTTCAATAAATTCTCTAATTATATTGACACTTCAAAAGGTGAATATGTCATGTATAGTGGTATATATTTCCTTGCCATTTGTTGGTGTTATTCATGAGGGACTTATGCATTCTATTGTTCCTTTTCAAGAGGAACCAGAGAGGTAAAACTTGTTAAGAAGTCCCACATCGGTAGAGGAATGAGAATTTGGTCTTCTTAACAATATCAAACTATGTTAAGGAGTATTTTTGTTTAGATTATCCCAAACACATATATTTTCTCTTGATTGAGAGGCAGGAGTGGCCTAGGCCTTGTGAGTGATTAGGAGCAAGCAAAGTCAAATACTCCACATGTTTTGCATTTAATACAAATTAAAATTGCATTTTCCCAATATAAGTTTCCTGGCTATAGTTATTCCCCTGAATTCAGATTGCTTTCAATGATAATTATGATGATAAGAAAAAGGCAAAACCTTCAAGGATTCTCATCCTCAAATAATAAACTTCAATTTAATTAAGGGTAGCTTTAGTTGTTGAAACCTTCTAATAAAGTACACTATAGTACTATTTGGAAGTTCAACTTGAGAAATTCTTTAAAGTTCACTTTTAGCTGTTCTCTTGATGTATATATGGATGGATCTAATCCAATTATTCCTGTGGTGTGAATTGATACCATGATATTCTTTATCGAAAAATTATACCGTATATATAAATAATTTTTTTGCAGCTCTAACTATTGGTTCCCCATGTTAACTTCAACTTGGCAACCTTCTTAGCTTCACAATGAAGGTATACATGTAATTATGGTTACAGGGAAAATATTAGTAGAACTAGTAAAATGCCACCCTATAAAAGTAATATTCTTTTCTATTTTATTTTATTTTGGTTTTGCTATATGTTGCTTCATGACATTCACTAATAAATAACTAAACTTAAAAAGAACAGACTAAATTGATTAACCTTCACTTGAAGACTTACTAGATTGTGACAACACCATTGAGTTAAGACTTTGTCAAATTAGAGAAGTCAGTAGGTAATTGGAAACAAATGATGTTTTAGTTCTTGTTACCCTGATTAAGGAAATCAAATGTGTCAATTTCAGCTGAAAAATCGCTATATTTTTCCGTTTCAAAGAATCTGTCATGTTTATCTTTTACACGATTCTTAAAAAAATACTACTCCATTTGTTCCAATTTATGTGACACTTTTCGTTTTTCGAGAGTCAAACAGTTTAAGTTTGATCGAAAATTTGCGCGTGAAATCTTCAATTTTTTTGAAATGAAATTTATATATTTGTAAACTAAGTAAAAAGTACTATAAGTCACAATGATTGACATGAATTCAAAATAATTAAAAGATATACAGTATAAAAAATTTACGGTCAAAGATAGACTTGTTTGACTCTCAAAATCCGAAAAGTGCAACGTAAAATGGGACGGAGGGAGTATTAATTAAAATAGTCTTTGCCTATCTTATCCTTATTTATTTACTGTCTTAAGATGTAAGTAATTAATCTCTCTTCATTGAATATTTTTTCTATTTATGTGTTGCTGTTTATAATCTTTAAGAACAATTACTACAAATAATAAAATAGGAAAACATGATTAATTTTGTTTTGGACTTCTAAAATAACGAATAATTTATGATGATATTTTTAAAAATTGCGACAGATAATTTAAAACGGATGGAGTTTGAGTTTTCCTCCATCACTTAGTACTTTTAGAGTGTAAAGTAATAATCTTTGATCATTCCTTTCATCCAACGCTATAGTTCCTCCGGGAAAATTTGTTTCATAACAATGACATATTTATCAATTCTCTTTAATAATTATTCCAAGTTTAATTTCATATCAAGTAGTCAAACTTTCAAAGTAAATCCAAGACTTATCAATAAATAGTACTATGATAATCAATGCTTTGACAAAGAGTGAAAAACAGTAATCAAGTACTTAAGCAATGACGTTTGATAATGAAACATATTAACAGAATAAACAAATTTTATAAAATATTTTTTTTCGTATCGGTCTTTGTATATTAATAAATATACACAATGCAAATCATACCAAAAAACAGTTATTAATAGGAGTAATAGAGATAGATTTAATTTATAACAAATTACTAAAATATTATTATTTTAAATTAAAACTTTATGACGATAAAAACTTACGAATTTATCACGTGATAAGTTAGTTTAATCACATTAACTTTCATGTTTGAAAATAGAGTCAATAATTCAAAGTCATTCACTTTATAATTATAAAAATAACGCACTGAAGTAGCTTTTGAATCTTTTGGAATAATGAGATTATCAAACTATGCTTATGTCTCCAATAAAGTAAAAACAAACGGGAAGTGAAATATTTTAAGGATATTTACAACCTCTTTTTAGGATCCATTTTTAGAAATAAGATTCTTTAACTCATTTCTAAATTATAAAACCTATTTGACCCATTTCTAATTGGTCTTTCATAAAACAAATTATCTGTCAAATTATTTCCTTCTATACTTAATTTTTCAAATTATTAACTGTAGTTATTTTTCAATGCATTTATCAAAACATTGAATTTATTATATTTAAAAAGTAATATAGTTAAATTATTGTTTTATTTATTAGTCGTTTAGAAGAGTGCCAAGTTAATATTGGAAATGAACGGAGAAAATACTTGTCATACTTTTTTTTCGAGGGTCAAAATATATAAGATATATTTTTTATAATATTGGTATGAGAGCATTGTGGCTTATATCACTTTACATATAATTTTTGAATATTTAATAGTAATTTTAAAATATAGAATGAATTATCTAATTCAATTTAGCTTAAAATTTTAGTCAAATTAACATTCAAGAAGCGTTGACGATTAATATGAAACTAATGAAGTATCCTTTAGTTAATAATTACATGCTTACCAAAAGAAAAACATAAAATAAGTATAGACGAGAAGGAATATTACTGTATTAAGTATCACTGGAAAATGCTAACTCTCATTTAGTTAATGAAGTTAAAGACTTTTTCTTACAGGATTTTAACATTGAAAGAAAAAGCAATCAATCAAAAACACCTCTCTTTATATAAATTGAGCTTCCTTCGTTCTATATTAGTTGATCATTATATTAAAAATAGTTATTACATATTAATTATCCATCTTACTAAATCAAGAAAGCATTAAGTAAACTTTTTAAAAATATTTTACATTTGTTTGTAAAATTATAAGCACCGTGCAAAAAATGAAAAGTAATCATCAACTAATATGGGACGGAGGAGTAACACATTGACTTGCTTATTAATCACTCATCCACAACACATGATTAAATGCCTTTCTGACTCATGGCATCTTCTCTCATTCAATGTGATTTACTCACTTATACATCAGTATAGTCTTAGGGGTAAAACTTATATGCAAAAGGAATGACTATATTAGAGCTCACCAAATAGTTTAAGCTTCGTAAAATAATTTTTATACTATCAAATCACACTGTGCTCAAAAAATATTAATTTTAAATATGTTATGTCAAATTAAAATATAATAGTGTACAAACTTTTTATCATCGATGTATATAAGTTAAATCGTGTGTGTTTAAGTACCCTAGCTTTACCGACAAGATTTAAGAAAATTAACGAAGGTTCAGAAAGTCAAAAACAACACCTAATTGCTCGGTGCATTTTTCATTATGTGGTGACTACTAATTATTAATGGATTGCGATAGATCCATGATGTGACTTCATCAATCATGCATCATTTATCTATGTTGAGGTCCATGGAAATGAAAGAGTTTCACGCAACCTTATCCGTATCTTATAAGGGTGAAAAAACTGTTTTCGATAGACTTTCAGAAGAAAAATTACTAGACAACAAAAGGGGAACATTGATGAACAACGAGAATTCATATAACTGACCTCAATTTAAATATTTGTAACTGAGGATTTTTCATATAGAAGTCAGGTTTACACAAAAAAATGAACCCAAAATACAAACAATTGAAGCAGCTCTTAAAAGAGTACTGGGGAGGGTTGCTACTTAATACATATGCAAGTTTCAAAGTTACATGGAATATACACTTTATGTTCTTGCAAATATCAGAGTTTAGATCTGCTCTGGCTATATATAAAGTAAAGTACTTAAATAAAACCTATGGAGTACTCCAAATCCTAACAAGTAGTACCAACTAATTAAAGATCAACTACCCCAAACTGTGCTATGTTGTTTTGAAGAAATATTTACTACTCCCTACGTTTCAATTTATCCGTCTTACTTATTTTTACTTAAACTTCATGCCTATTCAAATTAAGGCAGATAAATTGAAACGGAGGGAGTACTAGTAAACTATATTTCTTTCTTTGTTTTCTTCAAAACAAATCAGTAGTTTCAGCTAAGGTCATTCCCATTCCCATTCCAATTCCAATTCCCATTAACTGATCTTCTTGTTCAGCTTGTGCATTAGCATCATCAAGCAACCACTTCTCCAGCATAGTTAAAGGCACTTGTTGTGTCTCCATATTTTGCTTACTCTCCACTTGAAAATTCCCATTTTCTGGCTTGAAATCAGGCAAATTTGGCTTGCTTTCAACTTGAAAAATCCCAGCATTATTATTATTGTTATTCTCAGGTGTACTGAAATTACCACCCTCATTGACCGATACGGATTGCGAAACATCTGAATTATTAGATGAATTAAAGCTAAAGAGAGAGTCCAAACCTTGTCCAGGAGTAACATTTACCGTCCCTTCACTAGGGCTAGAACTTGAAACTGCACCGATTGATAAATTGTTGTTCAAGGATGACATTTGAGTAATTTTCGAGCTACTTGACGAGGTCGATTTGGGTGAATTTTTCATCCAATTTTGAAGCAACTTAGCAATGTTTTCAGCACTTGAAGCATAGGTAGTAGTAGATGTTTGAACTGATGATGGTTGTTGATCCTGATCATGAGGAGGGGGATTATTATTATTATTATTATTATTATTATTATTATTATTATTTGGAGTAGTATCAAGTGATAAAGCATCACAAAGAGCTTGTTTAGCTGTGTGAATGTCTGTTTGAAGCCTCCTTTCCCATTGTCCTTTTGAGATTTTTGATTGAGATGATGATGATGATGCTGAAGTTCCCTCTTGATGATCATGATTATCATCATGACCTTCAACCTTCTTATTGTAATTAAGCTTCTTTTTCAAATGAGTGTTCCAGTAATTCTTGATATCGTTGTCTGTTCTTTGCGGAAGGTATGAAGCTATGGCTGCCCATCTACACCAAAAAAACAAAAACATAAATCTTAGTTTCAATATAAGAATTGAATTTAAGATCTTACCCCAAGAACAACTAAATTAAATATAAACACCACCTAAAATAGAAATCAGCGAGGAACAAATTTTGTAGCTAAACAATAAATCTCATTAATGATTCTATTTAGCAATGAGTTATAAAAAAAAAAATTAATTATTAGCAATGAGCAAGTTAACAACGGATCAACGACAACAATAAAATTCATAACTAATTTCAATTTTTCATGTTTAAAAGAAAAGTTCCGATTTAGTCAGATCGGAGAAAAGAGTAGTGGAAACTGAATAAACACGTGTGACACTTCCATCAATATTTTTGTGTCAATTCCCCTTTTGTGCCTTACAAAAAATGAGATTTTTGCAGAATTCGAGTTTGCTACTCCAATAATTATAAAACTAATAAAACAAATTGGATCTAACCCTAAAAAATCTTCTTCTTTTTTTAAATAAAAAGTTATTTTTAAAGTTGATTTTTTTAAGTACCGATTGCCAAGAAGAGCTTGAAGGTGGATGATCATTTTTTCTTCATGTTCAGTGAAGTTTCCACGTTTGATCCCCGGCCGGAGATAATTAGTCCATCGGAGTCTACAACTTTTGCTGCATCTTAGCAAACCTGGAAAAAAAAACATCAAACTAATTGATTTATTATTCAAGAAGATGTGTGATGGAGCTGCAAAAAAATTAATTACACATATTTAATGTACCCAACCTACCCAAAAAAAAAAAAAAACAAAAAAAAAGTACCAGTATTAGTTGGAATATTTCTCCAGTTTCCAGGACCATGTTCTTGAATGTATGAAACCAAAATGATATCTTCTTCTGGTGTCCATGGTCCTTTTTTCACCCCAGTTTTTTCACAACAAGGTGGCCTTCCCATTTCTAAAATCAAAACAAACAAATCTTCTTTGATTTAATTCAACAAAAAAAAAGGACTTTGATTTTCTTGAATTGTTTTTTTTTTTTCTCTAGCTATGTTTATAGGACATAAGTGAAACAACTTGTATGAAGAAATATTTAAGACAAGGGTCTAAACAAGAGAGGGGTCCTTGTCTATATATATAAAATAAAAAATGTGTTGTTACACTAGCTGATGAAGAGAAGGGTAAAGTGGCTAAACTTTAAATAGTCAAAACTGGACAGCACTTAGCATTTACTCTTTCGCTTGTGAAAAGAAGAAGAAAAAAAGTCAAGCTGTTTATTTATCTTTTTCTTATTCACTAACCCACGTGGCAATCATCCTAATTGACGATATTTATGACGCATTATTAACAAATTTAAATGAAGTTCACTTTTATTATAATTTTTTTTTTTTTATATACTTTAATATTGGTTCATTTTTACTTGTTCATTTTATATTTTTACCCTAAAGAAATAATGATTGATATAAGTATATTTATATTTATTTACAGTATAGTCTTAGATTTGGGAAATAATAGTGATAGTAAAATATGAAAACGAATATGTTTTTCTTTTGATATTGTTAAAAATGACAAGGAAAAATTGAAAATATATTTTAATTATAATAGACAAGTAAAAGTGGAAAAGGATGAAGCATATTGCAGTGCATACCAAGTGAATTTTCCCCCATACAATTAATGGATTGTAAGAACATTAATAATGTAAAATTTCATTTATATTGTTAGTGAAAATAAAATTAGACAAACAAATTAAAACAAATTGAGATACATATAAAAGAAGTGTTCAATTATAATTTTGACATATCTATATATCAATAGAAATTAAGAGTCACGTGGTGTTTAAAGTCTAAAAAGAGAAAAAACGAAACAAGATAAAAAGTATTCACGGTTATTGTTTAGTAATTTCAACGTGATTAGGACAATACATGCATATTAAATTGGACCACAAAAATGTTAAAGCGATGATTATCTTGGCAGCCAATTAGGATATTCATGTACTCTTCTTAGTTGTTACATAAAAATGTCACTTCAATTAAAAAAAGGACCACTTAAGATCATTGGCAAGTTTAATTATCAACTTTGTTAGATTAGGTTAATATAATTTAAGATGACTTTGAATTGTAGTGACTTCATTAGTCATCCTTCAATAATAAATAAACCTAAATCGTCCTATTATTATTGATCGGACTTGCAATTAACTATTAATCAACTTTTTTTTGCTTATATAAATCAGGAAAGATACCTGAAGTCTAACTTGTACCTCAGAATTAATCCTTGACAATGTGAGGATGAGTTGTATAAACATTTAATTTCTAGCTACATTTGCTTCTTGTAATAATTTCTAGGTCCATTATTTAAAAAAAAAATAGACACTTCGATTAATGGTAAGATTAGCACTTGACCTATGCAAATTCAATCAATTTAAAATGTGGGCGAAGTATGTATTTCAAATTGATTCATCAGAAATCTTATCAAAACATTTACATATTTCTTTTATTTTGTTTGATATGTTATATATATAGCTATAGTAAATTGAAGAAGGAATTTTTTTTTGTTAGTTTTGTTTGGTAATTAAGAAATGGAACAAAAAAAATTAAAACTATTAAGAATTGAATGATTGAGTTATGATATATGGTTTAGCATATCTTAATCTATTCAGCTTATCTCAACCCAACTAATTTTATAAAATTGGGCTAGAACATTTACGGAAGGAAAAATTAGCTTAAATTGCAAAATTGTAGTTGCTATATGTAAATATAATTAGTGCATTATATAAAAAAAAATTATCAAGCGGTTAAATATGTAACTTCCTCATTATTAAATCACTAGCTACTAGGAAAAAAAGATTTTCATATATATTGGAGATCAGTGAGTAATTTGTGCTATAGAAAATGATTTTTCTATTCATATTCAACTGAATCAGCTCATTGGAAAAAGAGATTCTCACTAAAATAGTGGGAAACTTTCTAATTTTTCATATGAAAACATATATCCGAACTTTGATCGAAATTGCTGTAACAATCCAAAATTTTGGGCAGAACCTTTTACCCTCCTGCACTATTTAATAGTGTATTTTAAAGGTATATATGTGCCCACGTGAACATCATAAATATTGCATCATTCTAAACAGTAACTTGTCCACATGGGCACATATATACCTTAAAAATACACAATCAAAAAGTGCAGAAGGGTAAAAGGTTCTGCCCAAAGTTTGGGATTGTTACAGCAATTTTTGTCAAAGTTAGGATATATTTCAAACCATTTTCCACCGATTCAATCAAAATATATGTGATAATACATTTTTCAGTAGATAAATAGTGATCGTTAGTAGTGAATCAACAGATTCATTTTAATCTGTCTAAATTCAGTCCAAACTGATCATTTAAACTGTCCGTGAGTTGATTTCCTTCTCTAAATATAAATATATTGAGTAGGCATGGCGCAAGCAACCTCTTGCAAAATATGTTAGTGAATAGTCCTATTTACTTATAATCACTTATACAAATAACAAAAATGTTGGTGAATCGGTGCAAGCAACCTCTTCTCCATAACCCTTGGCAAGGTAGTTGGGGAGAAGAGGGAAAGACAAAAATGGTTTTAATTTACAAAAAATGGATAAGTTTTATAAATGAAGAGGAAAAGAAAAAGTCAAAGAAGAAAATTGTTTAGCAAAAATTGAATATGTTAAAGTATAAGACAAATTTAAACAGCTAAAAGTCTACTAATAATCCCTTTTTGTTCTTATATTTGATGTGTGAATAAGTGAAAGGGTAGTGAAGAGTTGGACTTGCTGTGGTGGGTGACATTTGACCCGGACCTGCTATGTTGCATACTTTTCATGTCATGGGTCAAAATTTAATATATAGTATTTTCTTTTTCTTCTCCTTTATGAGATAAAATAGACACATAGTATAACATAGATCGATAATTTTTATTGAAAGAGAAACTAATATTTAGTATATGGAAAATGTTGAATTTATTCTTTTACGTACTTTGTGAAAAGGTCTAGAATTACCCTTTATTTAATAGTAGGGGATGGGAAGAAATTAAACAAAAATAAGGAGGGGCATTTTCTTTTAGGAACATATAATTCGTTCGTTTATAATTTACATTGGTTATAAAAAAAATACATATTGTTTGTTTGTAATTGAGTTCATTTGATTACTTGATTTTGGCTAAAAATGTTATTGTACTTGCAATAATGTAAGTTTGATATAATGATGTAAAATTTGAGTGTTCAAGATAGAGTAGGTTAATTTTTTACTAATACTCGGTTAAATTTAACCTTTACATTATATTGTTAAAAATAAGCGCAGTTTTCACTAGTTTTTCTATTTTTAGCTACATGTGGAAGAATGTGATAAATTTTAATCACTCCGATTCTTAAGTTAATTTATTTTGACAAGAATTAGGTGAGACGTAACGCCAAAGTAATTATTTGGTCAAATAGCTTTACTCTGTGAGCATGTGAGAGTTACAATCTATGGGATTCAATTTTCCCTTTTCAAACTTTGGAATTAATTTTTTTTGGAGTTTAGAGTGGAGAAAGAAGACTAGTTTTCTTTTCATTATTTCTTGTAAATATAGAAAACCTGAAAGAATCCTTCCAAAAATTGAAAGTCAATATATTCACACTGTAGTTTGCATATGATGAGTTCATCTATTGGAGATTTCTCGATAAGTATCCAGTTTTGAGTCAATAATTTTTAAAAGAAGTCGTGATAAAGGATTTAATTTATATATATATTGACAGTGTAAAATATATCACTTCGATTGAATATGTTTAACCGTAAATAGTTCACGCATTATGATTTATGACCATGCTAGAGTCATTTTCTTACCACATGACCTCAAAAGAAACTAGCTATTTCTCAATTTGGATTGTCCATAATTCTTGAGAAACATTGATATTATTCTCTATTAATTACTAATATCCAAAATTTCTGCAAATACGTTTTTTACTAGGACTGAGAAATTAATATAATAATGAGTAAAATATGACGTTTTACTTGTCATTATAATATATATTCATAAATAAATAAATAGGAAGATAGTAGAAGAAACAAATGACATATCAAGAAGTACTCATCCGTTACAATTGGACCTATCTTGTACGTTCACACTTGTATAAAATTTATTTATGTTGATTCTTGTTTTGTACCGTATGAGTTGATCACTACCAAATCTTCAATTCAACGAAATAGATGTATTTATTATTATTTTCTTTGTCCTAATTTGTGTGATTTTTTTTCATAATTAATAAGACATTTTCACATAAAATTAACGCATGACTTACAGTTTGGTCTAGTTAACTTAAGAAGATCGACAGAAACAAACATATATTTTAGGCATTCCGTTTTGACTGGTTCTTCATCTGCTTATTAATATTATTTTATGTATAAATAGTCAAATACCAAGATTTATTTGTTGGCTTGGAATGATTAATTCAATGGATGTGGACTCACTAGGTTACTGACTTACGTATACCCTAGCGTCAACAGGTCAACCTCCACATAAAATGAAGTTTTATACGTATAGATATACGAAAAATTCCTGTATGGAGTATATGTAGCAATTAGTGGTGGCAAATGGACAAGTTTGGACAAATTCTAGTAGGTTGAAAATGAGTAATAATTCAATCCACGTATATTTCATATGGATAAAAGTGGATTGGGTAGAAGACATGTTGATCCATATTTTTATGAGTAAATTAATTTCGTATCTAAACAATACTTTAACTTTTGTTTTGGATGATGAATGTTTGAAAATATTTCATTTAGTTTTAATTGTATCTTAAAAGTCATAAAAGATAAGTTTTCCTAATGTAGTGAGTATTGAGTGTGAGTGTGTGACCATCAAAAGATGTGGTGCAACAGATGAGACTGCTCTTTCTTTAACCAAATGTCTCAATTTATTAAGGAAGATACCTGTATAATTATGAAGGTCAATATAATGTCCTATCTCTAATTTATATAAATGTATGTATGTAACTAATTAAGGAGATAAACTCACTTTATAAGCATATATATATTCTTTTAATTATAAAATTTGATGATTTGTATGAAGACAAAAGAAAAGAATTACGAATTACATACATACTTTTTATCAAGTGTGAATTGAGAGTTTCTTTGAGGAACTTCTGGCGGTATGTACCAAATTTTGCGTCTTTTTTCAACATAAGATATTGACTTAAACAGAGGTAAGAAACAAATTATATGACATTAGCTGATGGAATATACTGGGGATTACAAGCTCTTCTATACACATGAAATATGTATACAAACACTTAAATTGATTATATGATTATGAAAGTATAAAAAAAAATTACACTATTAATACTCAATGTAATTACTAATTCAGCAAATTATTACTCATTTTCCGATGATAGCACATTTTCTATAAATATTACATATTTTGTAATATATAGGTCAACTAAATTCAATGATGTAAACGTTTGTGTATAGAACTTAAAGCATTTCCTATAAATCAAATGTAATTTAATTGGGGGGGGGGGGGGGGGGGGGGGGGGGGGGGGGGGGGGGGGGGGGGGGGGGGGGGGGGGGGGGGGGGGGGGGGGGGGGGGGGGG
>JAJOOH010023008.1:0-23529 GCA_029582605.1 Solanum gracilifrons
AAATGTCCTTTTAAAAGCATGTTTTTGCATGGTTATCGTACTTAGTGCATTCTTGCACTAACACCATTCTTCTTCATGTTTTTATACCAAGTGTAGGTGGTGGTGGCTAAAGGGCCTTTCCTAGAAGTGATGAGCTTGGCTTATTATTCCCAAGTTCGGGTGTGTCCTTAACGATTCAAGGACGTTTAAGTTAAAGAGATTCCTTAAGTTCAATGTACTAGATAGTAGTTTCTTTTGTATTGTAATGATTGTGTCCCTCTTGTTATGTAGTCGTGTTTTAAGATGGCTACCTTGAGACGTAGTACTCCAATTTTGTATTAAAGGTTCAAATGAGGTGACTTTTTAAGTCTTGTGTTATTTTATGAAAAAGTTTTAAATTTTTTGCTATTTTCTATGATAAATGCTATGAGGAATACTAAGGGCTTGTATAAGACCTCCTAGAGGTCGAATACGCCGGTAATGACTAGGGGGTGCTCTCGGGTCGTTACAAACTTGGTATCAGTGCATAAGGTTATAAAAATAGTCTTAGGATTCAACGTCTCTTGAGCCACGTCTAGTAGAGTCTTGTTCATCGGTGTGAGTCGCGGCACATCTATGAGCGAGAGGCTATAAAACGATAGAAGTTTCACTTTCTTCGTTACTCTTATGTCGTGCCGTAGAGCTTAACTCTGCATGATCTCTCTCTCTCTTAATTTCCTTTGTCCGGTGGTCTTCTTGATGTGATTACTTGGAAGGGGTGATGTTGCAAAGATTGAGGGAAGAAAAGGTGAGTTTTAATTCTTATTATGATGTGCTGACTATATGAGTATATATGAAGGTAGATTTGGAAATCGTATTGTGATTCCAATCATGGCTATGTGCGACCTATGAGGTTGGAAGCATTACATTGAAAATGTTGTATGGTGGTGTAGTTCTCATATGGTAAGAGTCGTTATGGTAAGAATGAAATTCTTTTTGGATGATGAGTTGCTTTATGGTGATGGGTAATGATATTAGAAAGACATGGTGTAGAGTTGAGGAGTTTTGAAGGAATGTGGTAACTAGTGTGAGTTGAAAGTTGTTGTTTTTTATGAGTGATGCTTCATGGTTGTCCTTGTGTTAATCAGAGTTCTTGTGTAGGCTTGCCTTAATATCAGAAAAAGGGTCTTTGTTCCATGAGTTGGGATAGTGTTTTGCTCTAAGGTTAACTTGGAGATTTGCATGTACCCCTTCGTTCATGGGAAGGACAAGAGAATAGATGTTGATCAACTCTAAAGAGGATAGTTGTCTTGTAAGGTTGATCTTAAGTATGGTCATTCAAGAGGGTGTTTAGATAATACCTAGGCATGGTTGAGTGGAAAGTTACACCAAAGGTGATGATAAGGGTATGCAGTGATAAAGAGTAGATTAAGCTCACCCCACATGGGGGATAATATGCCTAGATGGTAAGGTTTTGGGTGCCCTTAATATTTCTACATTGAACTTCCTTGAGTTCTCCATGTTGAGAACCACTGTGGGTGATAAATATGAAGCGGAGTGGTATAGATATTCATTTTTTATATGGATTCTTGAAATCCTCACCTAAGGGAGTATAGTGAAGATTTAGTGGAGAATGGTTCCTACCTTAGAGATGAAGGAGGTAATGATTAAAGGAGTTTTCATAACTTGATCCCAAGAGGGGGACATTGTGCTTAATTGGTAAGTGATAGTTCTCTTGGTTACTTTAATGTGCTCTTAGATGGTTTAACCCTAAGTGGGGGATGATGAGTGAGTAGTAAGGTTATTGATATCCTTATCTTTTCCATCTATTCTTATTCAAGCTTGAGACCAAAGAGTTCCTAGTAGCTTGTTCATGTTTTGGAGTCTTGCACATGATTATGAGTTGCATGATCTCCGTATGTTATGCATGTCCTAGAAGACACTATGTTATGCATGTTTTGAAGGATTCTTATTACATAAAAATGGAATTTTAGTAATAGAATTCATGTTTCACATGTCAATATGCATCTATATGGTGAATGCACTCTTGACTTCATGGGGAAAAGAGTATGAGCATGCTTAGGTTAGAAGTTGAGAATTTCTCCTTAAATGAATTTACCTTTGTGTAATGCTTTCTTATGAGTTTTATGATGCCATGTGTGTATGTTGTGATTAGGAGAAGGTAGTCCCTCCTTGAACATAACTAATCATGGTAATGCCATGTTTGTTCTTGATAGTATGATGATTAAATGATAAGTCTAGTAGATGATCTATAATCCTCATGTTAGGGTGCAACTAGTATGAATTGCTTAATTGCCTCATGAGGGGAAATGCTGATCATGTCTATGTGTGCATTTGAAGGCCATTGCATATTGGACCCTATGAAGATATAAAAGGGGTAAATAGCATGTTATTATTAGGAGAAGGTAGTTCCTTCTATGAACATGAGAAAGGCCTATGTGGTTGATGCATTATGAGTCGGTGAATAAAGCTTCTACTTGCTTGTGTTTAGCAAGTCCGGCTTCCCACAGGAGAACCTTCACGTTTAGCAAGTCGGAGTTCCCAACATAGATGTTGTCTCATGAGATGGAAACCTCCACGCCTAGTAAGTCAAGGTTTCTAGTAGTAATCTCCTTGTTCCATAACTACATGCCCCCGTAGGCCTTAGCTTAGTGGATCCACTAGATAGCTATTATGTATGTAGGTCCTACCTTGGAAAGTTGTACCCTCTCTTTTCGGTGTGGGAGTAGAACACCGGATTCCATGTTGCTCACTTGGTCTATGTCGGTTATGGCAATGTCTCCCGAAAGTTAAGAAATGAACTAAGATAAAAATATGACCTCTAATCATGATTTCTTGAAGAGTTACTTAGTGTAGGTAGGACTATGGACCCTACTTATGCATTGCACAAGTGGACTCTAAGGGAGGTTATGATTAGGCTATTATGTAATGAAGACTATGGTCTATGTATGTTAATATGAAAGCATGTTAAGGTTGACTTTACTTATGTCAAGACATGAAGTATGATTATGCATGTGAATTACACCTATGACTTCTTAATGGGTTTGGTTAGTATATGTGGGGGTATGGGACTCCATGTGTACATTGCACAAGTGAGCTTGTAAAGGGGTTGTGAGAGAGGTTTACCTATGATATGAACTAAATGGGTTATGACTAATGATGTAGTAAATGAATGAGTCCTTATATGATGTTATGGAGTATGTTGGTCTTATGTCTAATGTTAAATGAAGATGTTATGACTTGTTGAATATGATGTGCCTAGTCTATGGTGGCTTCTTAGGAACACTTGGTGTGAGTAGTAGTATGGGATGCTACTTGCACATTGCACTAGTGTGACTTGGGGGTTTTATTAGGTGATGGTTCCTATGTGAAGACTATGTCTTATGGTGTGCTTATGACTCTATGAATATATGTGGTTGGATTGATGAAGGCTATATGAAAGTTCACCTTTGATAACCTTAAGGTGATACATTGCACCAACTATTCCCTAAGGGTTGCTTGAGGAAAGGAGTTAAGATAGAGAGGAAGGTAATGTATTTTATGCATTGAATGTGCCAAAAATCTTATAAGTGGCTCTATGTGCTATTATGAATGGTGTGTATTTGTATGATGATGTATATGGTTTATATTGTTCCTATTGTGCTAAGTGTTCTTGAAGTTTCTCTAAAAAGGCATGATGCATGGTTTCCAATTAAATGTCCTTTTAAAAGCATGTTTTTGCATGGTTATCGTACTTAGTGCATTATTGCACTAACACCATTCTTCTTCATGTTTTTACACCAAGTGTAGGTGGTAGTGGCTAAAGGTCCTTTCCTAGAAGTGATGAGCTTGGCTTACTATTCCCAAGTTCAGGTGTGTCCTTAAAGATTCAAGGACCTTTATGTTAAAGAGATTCCTTAAGTTCAATGTACTAGATAGTTGTTTCTTTTGTATTGTAAGGATTGTGTCCCTCTTGTGTTGTAGTCGTGTTTTAAGATGGCTACCTTGAGACGTAGTACTCCAATTTTGTATTAAAGGTTTAAATGAGGTGACTTTTTAAGTCTTGTGTTATATAATGAAAACAAGTTTTAAATTTTCTACTATTTTCTATGATAAATGCTATGAGGAATGCTAAGGGCTTGTATAAGACTTCTGAGATGTCGAATACGCCGGTGACGGCTAGGGGTTGCTCTCGGGTCGTTACAGAATGTGGGAGTTAAACAGGAGGAAAGTGAAAGGATTTGAAATTTTAAACTATTTGGTTTTGAAAGTGAGAGTTAAAAAGTAGGAAAGTGAAAGGATTTGAAATTTTAAACTATTTGGTCTTTAAAACCTTTTACTTCGTGCGCCATTCGGCGGTATAAGTCGAACCCCCTGAACCACTCGACGATGCACCGAGTGGTATTTTTGCTCACCGAATTTTACAGAACTCCCATCAATTAGGGGTTTCAAATAACGGATAAAGTCGGGTTCGCCGACCTGCTCGCCGAGTCATCGACTGAGCCTTTGGCTCACTGAGTTTTCCAGAGTTCCCCATCAAGCTGGGTGGTTCCAACGGCGATCCATGTCGAGATTGCCGACCTCTTCGGCTAGTCGCCGAGTGGACATTTTGCTCGCCTAATTTCCACTTTTCAATACTTTCCCTTTTCAACCTGCACGATCAACACCCGTTATTCAAAAACAACATTTAAAACATCAAAAACTTGGGTTGCCTCCCAAGAAGCACCTTATTTAATGTCGTGGCACGACGGATATACCAATTCAAGCTTCATTTTTGGGGTTGAACATTGTGTCACTAGGCAACCCCCTTTTTTTCTTGGGTTCAAATGAGTCGAGATATGACCCATTTATATCTCCAGTTGTTTAATAGAGATTGAGTGAGAAGTCACTGTCTGATTTAGAGTTGAGCCATCTTTCTTCATCTCTTTCAACACTTTGTCTGACCCTTCAAACTTATTTAGAATGTGTGCAAGCATGTCTTCCGTACAAAAGTTCTCCGGGTCAGCTCTTTGCGCTTTTGGCGTTCATGAGGTGGGACGTATCTTTCCTTTACACCATCCCTTTCCTTCCAAGTAGCATTACGATCATGCCATTCCCTATCACGATCTCTCCATCCATCCTCTCTATTCCATCCCGGATTTTCGCCCGACCTTGGGTAATTTGAGTGAAATCCTCCTCCTTGATTATCAAGGAAGTTCTCTTCCTAATTGTACAACGCTTCAAATTGCACTTCTTCGGGGTTTACTCCAGCAACACCCACAACATTTACACTCTTCAACCCACTACTCATCATATTTTTCAACAATAGATCAAGCTGGGTCATCATTTGTACCATATTTTGGTCTCTTTCTTGATCCTTTTTGTCATCCTAAAAGTGAGAGGAGACACTTGATCCTCATGAGTGTACCATGCTCTATTGATCTTGGTCATGCCATCAAGAAGTTGAGACGCTACTTCATAGGGTTGTTGCGTTATACCTCCGGGAACAAGTTGATCAGCAACTCCTTTGTTCACCGAGTCAAGACTCCTATAGAAGTATTGCAACAATATATGGTTTGGCAGTTCGTGAATCGAGTATTGAAGTACCAAATTCTTAAATCTCAACCATGTCTCATGGATTGGTTCACCCTCCAAGCGTTTGAACCCTTGAATACTATCTCTGAGAGTCATCATCTTTGAAGGGGGAAAGAATCTCACATGGAAAGTTGTGGTATGTTCATCCCAAAAGGTGATGGAGTCTCTTGGTAACTCAACTAACCATTTGGTAGCTTCACCTATCCAAGAGAATGGAAACAACCTCAGACAGACTGATTCTTATGATATGTTATTGTATGATAACAGACCACAAACGTCCACGATGTTCTGAATATGCTCGTCGGATCTTCATGGGTCAGCCTTCTGTATAATCCTTTCATTTGGAGGAGCTGTAGCATTGTGCTCATAACATGGAAGACAACATTCCCTTCAATCGGAGGTAGACGTACTGCACTAACACCACATAATTGGATTGGGTCATTCACATCATTCAACTTCCCAATATCATCTTGGTGGCCAACTTGGCTACCATTACTTTCGTTCACGCTCATTTCTTCCTCTGTTCAACACAAACCAACACAAACACAAACCAAAGTAAGTCGATTTAACTACAACCAAAAAGATCACAATTCAACTTCTGAAATAGAATTCTAAACAACATCACTCCCCGGAGCAGTGCCATTTTGGTTGAACGTATCAGTTTACACCATTTCCAATTCTAGGTGTAAAGACGATCGTTATCTAGTATAAAAACCAACAAAGAGTTGGGGTCGAACCCACAGGGAGCGGTACAATATTCAAATTAAATTATGAAGTACAAATGTGGTCTAAGCGATTATAGGAATAGAAATTATTTAATACATACAAACAATCTAAGGAGGTGACAACAAATGCCAGATGGGGGTTTTGATTTTCAATTAACAGCTAGAACAAGTACGAAAATAGGGGAAACAATAATATTAAGAGGGATTCTGGGGATGTGATCGTTTATAAGCTAATTACGCTATATGGTTAATTGAAATTTAACAATAATTTGCTGAAATATTGTGGGTAGGCTGGGCTATAAGTGCAATAGCTTTCTCTCGAACATCGATTAGCTTTACAAGGTGAACATCCCACAACCTTAATGTATCCACTCTCTCGAGCTAGATATGTAGAATTGAGTTTAGGATTCAATAACTCGAGCTAAACCAATTTCAACCCAATACCTACAATTATTAATCAAAAGCTTTGGTTCCAAAACCTCTCTCTCAAGCAAGCCATGAACTCTAAACTAGAATTGCATTTGCAACTATAATCCATAGATCAAAACACAGCTAATGATTAAACCTACACTAAAACAAAAATTTCATCATTAAACAACAATACCCATAAGATAATTAGACAAATAAACACATGCTCACACCGCAAGGATGGGGTTTTTAGCTACACATCATAAAAATAGAAAAACAATTACTAAATACATTAGCCATGATCAGGGTAAAGGTTCTCAAGTCTTTTCAATGGTCCAAATAGAATAAATTCAAAAAACCACTTGCAAATCTTAAAGTTTAAGCCTCAAAAGCTTCAAAGTCTACAATGGAACTCAAAAACTAAGAGAAAAACTTAACTCTCCAACTTGGGAATTGAAAACCCTACTCAATGATACTGAAATTTCATTTTAAATTTCAATTTATAGTTGCCCAATTTTTGGCCCAAAAGGCCATCGGGCGAAGTAAGTCGGGCCTCGCCGAACAGGTCAACGATCCTCCCTTTGTTTCCTTCCATCGCAAACTTGCAATGGTCATCAGTCTTCTAGGTTCCTATAATTTTGGGCTATCAAAGTTGTCCTGATAGAGTCATTCAGCGATTCCCCGACCACCCATTCCTGTCGCCAAAATGGTTCTTCCCCAAGGCTGGCATGCTGGAGCTTTAAAGAGCCACACGGTGGTTTGCTGAGTGGTCTTGGCGATCACCATGATCGCTTTTCTTCACTTCCTCAGCTTGTTTGCTTCTTTTTGTCCTGTAGTTTAACATCAGTTTATAGCATAAATTAGGCATTTGAGGACACTTAGACTATTAAAACAAAGCCCTAAATGATTCGAAATCTCGAACTCATCAACGACTAATTTGTAAAATAATTTATATGATATTCAACTAAAAAAATTAGCTGATAAAAGAGTTCCTTTTTTAGATATAAACATAAATTTTGCCTTAACAATTAAATTGCATATCTAAGTGAAGGCGAATAAAGTCTTAAAATAATGTGATTTATTATTTTACTTGTCTTTGAGAATGTTTTTCTCTTGCATACAAATTCAAAAATACCATTGAAACGATATAAATAAAACTCACTCCAAAAATAATAAAGAAGCATATAGTTGCATTATATTCTTTTTAAAACTAGCAATGTAATATTTATAATCTGTTGAAGTTGGTTTATTTTACCATCAAATACTAATTGCTGCTAAACTAAAATTTAGTAGATGACTAAAAAAATTATATTTCCCATTTAGTTCAAATTAGAGATAATCATAGTTCGACCGCACCATTCAGGACAAACTATTCACAACAATATATTATTTTCAATCACAAAACATAAAAGAATTGAATAAATTTCGACAAGAGAGAAAATTATGCAACATAGAAATCTTAATCATATTATCCAAAAAATACAAATAACACCTAAAGAAAGAGAAGGAAAAAACTTGGATGTACCACATAATAAGTAACATGCTTAATTTCTCAATCATGATTAGCCCAAAAATTTGCACTCCACTGGTGAATGTGGTAACAAGGAAGTTGACTTACACTGAAAATCAAGCATTAGCATACCTAGTTAAAGTAGAAGGACACTATAGTTTTTTTTATCGATCTATCTAAAGCAACATAAATTTGAGGGATAGAGGAAAAATATTTTCGATGTTTTCTATATAGGGTGAAGTACTACTACTACTAATACTACTACTACTACTACTGCTACTACTACTACTGCTGCTACTACTTATATACCTACTTTGCCGTCATACAAAAATTACAAAAATGATGATTTTATTGTTCTGGAAAGAAATAAAGATTTTTAAGATAAAGCGAAGGTCGCGAAAGCCATGAGGTCTTAGTGAAAGTGAGGGTAATCCCACCTGACCCTTTGCGAATGTGAGCCCCACCTCGCTGAAGCGATCTTCGAGAAAGCAAACATCCCAATGCATAAGCAAATGCATTAACATCAACAACACACAACTAATAAAAAAACTCATTGAATAAATCCTCAGAATTCGTTTGAAACCTCGTAGAGACAATTCATATAAATATACAAACTGACTCTACTCGACGTTCCTTTTAAGGATATAAACATAATTTTTCCTTTAACAAATAATTGTACATCCAAGTAGAGGAAAATAAAGTCTTAAAATATTGTGGTTAATTATTTTACGCTAGCGTGGAGAGTGCTTTTTTCTTGCATACAAATTCAATACTACAGTTGAAACACCTTAGAAAGAACTAGAATTTAAAATAACTATTTTTGGACAGAATAAATTTAGAAATTTTGGCAAGTTATGTTAAGTATGAGTTTTGGGTCGACTTTAAACGACCACGACCTTCAATACAGAAGGAGTTAGGTGGCCCATAAGATATCAAATGAACTTGGAATCTTCTTTTTAACACCACCGAGTTTGCTGATTTTCGAGCTTTTATGAGGGAGATATTCCCATTTGAAGTCGGGCTGTCTAATTAAGGAAAGTTATCCAGATTTAAGAGGGGTATTTTGGTATTTTCCTTACCCAATTAACTTAAAACGAATTTTTTTAATATCTAGGGGTCTAAACTGATTTGGTTCAGTTTTGGAAATCCAAATTTATGCTAGGGTTTAGAGAGAAGTTCAAGAAGATGAGAAAAGGAGAAAAAGTCAAGTGTTCGTCAAGTTCTTGAGGATTTTCGTTACGGATTTCGCCAAGGGTTGATCCCTAAAAGATATGTCAGTTCACATAGTGTTGGGTTCATTCACCCACATGCCAATCATGATTAATTCAACGTAGTTTTTTTCTTGAAAGTAAAGGAATTGCGTTCTTGATGAATTTTGTTAAAGTTTCATTCATAATCTTGATTGTTGAAGTTTTGATGAGTTCATGAGTTAATCGTATGAGTTTTAAGGTTGTTTTTTAGTAGATTCTTGTACACTAATTATGGGTATTCGAATCTAAGTTATTGAGGAAGAAACCATTCAATTCTAGGTGAATTGAGGTTAGAAAATGAGTAAGAAAATTCGTCCGGTTTTCGAGGCAGGGGGCTCGCGCACCGTGCCACTCAGGGCGCCAGAGAAGAGTATCTGTAGTTTGGGCTCTGGGGTGCTGTGCCACTCAGTGTGCCCCAACCCAGGCTCTATAGTTCCAGGTCTGGCGCCCTGCGCCACTCAGTACGCTAGGGCCACTATTTCCTCTACCCTTTCCCACTTCTTTCTGTTTGAGTTCCCTCGAATTGTACCTATGTTTTCTAGTTGATTTCTACACTCTAAGGTACGTCTAAACATCATGAGATCATTGATGTTTGCGTAATCAAGACACAACTTTCAATGCAACTGTCTATAATTGTACAATAGTAAAGTAACCCAACCAAGGGTTGGGGTCGAGTCCCAAGGGAGTGGGCTTGAGAATTAATAGAAAAATAAAATTAAGTTCTAATTAGTCGTAGATTAAACATTATCTAATATAAGCATGCTAAATCTAATGGGTGACGCAATCGTCAATTATCAATGGGGATTTGCAACATTTAAGCAAAAACAACAAAAATGGAAAGAGTACTAATCAAAGAGATGGGATTCTTGGGATGTGATAGGAATACATGATAGACTAAACTATTGGGTACGTGTTTTTGATAATAAATCCGTTGAATATTTGTGACTAGGCTTGACTATAGGGGGGGTAAATTCTCTCTCGAGCAACTTACCTCGAATCAACTCAATTTCTCTCGAACACCGAGTTGCCGCATGAAGAAGAACCTCCAACTTAACCCACTCACTCTCTCGAGCTGAGTGTGTGGGAGAAGGACCAGGGTTCACTCTCTCGAGTTGTACCTCATGTCGACCCAATCCCACCAGCCATCAATTTGGTCGTCTTAGTTTTACGACCTTTCTCTCGAGCAAGCCCAAAACACAAAGGTGAAATCGTATTTGCAACTACAATTTCATTAAGTTCCACCACAACTACTAAACGAAATCACATTTACACAACAAATAAACCGTCAACAAGCAAGACCCAACAGATAATCTAACCCATATTCACAAAATCACACCCCAAGAATTGAGGTTTTAGCAAGACATTTAAAAGAGAGAGAAATTTATACCAATATGAGTCTGCATTCAAATGGGTATGAAGATTTAAGTCTTAAAACAAGCAAAGAGTGAAGAATCCACAAGACCCAACTCCAAATTCTTTGAGTTGAAACCTTTTGAATCTTTAAGTTCTTCAAAACCCTTTCCAAACTTAGAACTCAAAATTTTATGTTAAAAAATTCTATATTTAAAAATCTCCTCTTAAGCTACAACTCTCAACGAGTATTTATAGTTTTCAAAAATCTGTGTTGCAGCTAATCATTCGGCATCATTAGTCGAGATCACCGATCAACTCGGTGATCCGCCCTTTGGTAGGTTTCATCTCCGTCTTGCTCTATCCTTCAGCATCGTCGTGTTTTGGATCATTGGGCGACATAGTACTGCTTCGTGGAACTGCTCGGCAACACACCGACTTTTCCTTTTCACTAGCGATTTGATCCTTTCTTTCAGGGATCAGTATACTGCAACAAAAGGCGAGGAGAAGTCCTTTTGGCGACTCGCCGAATGGGTTCGGCGATTCTCAAATCTTCATTTCTTTGTTCTTTCAGCTGCCTTTGTTCCTTTTGCCTAAGTAGTGTCCATGCTTTCCCTCAAACTCCATATACCTGAAACTTAAGGGTTTTCATCAGATATTGAGACAAAATATGCATTTGAGGACACTAATTCTATCGAAACATAGCCCTAAATGAGTCCAATATGTGGACTCATCATCACCCCCAACTTAAGCTTTTGCTTGTCCCTAAGAAAATCAAGTCCAGCCGTTCAAAACGGGCATCTCGAACAGTGCTACACAAGACTCAATAAGATATTGAGACAAAATATGCATTTGAGGACACTAATTCTATCAAAACATAGCCCTAAGTGAGTCCAATTTGTGGACTCATCATTACCCTCAACTTAAACCTTTGCTTGTCCCCAAGCAAACTCAAGTTCAGTCGTTCAAAAAGGGTGTCTCGAACAGTTCTACACAAGAATCAATCATGAATGCACTCAACAAGACTCAATTTACTTATGCAAAGAACAAATGTGCACTCAAAGATTCAAGTTGTGACTCACCAATATCAAAGAATATCGAACTAACAATACTTGCTTCAAATGCAAGTTCAAGATCAACTATAGTGTTCAAATGCCCTCACACAAAGAATGATTCAATATTCACACAATGGTTCACAGTTTAAAGCTTCGAAATCATATGCAATGCTCACACTCACAAAGAAGAACACAATGCATAATTTCGCCCATAGGTTCACCCTTATTTTCTAATCAACACTTGCTTCAGCTCACTCAAGATCACAAAGGTCTTTCAAGGCTTGAAGTGGGGCTGAGTGTCAAGGTATGGTCATTTAGGCTCAGTGACTTTCATCCTCATGAAATGTGGTGCTCACAACATTTCCTTTCCTATTGCTTCATCATTCTGTTTAGTGCTCATAAGTCATCCTATTATTCACTCTCCATGGATTGTTTGGAAACCCCATTTATTTTCTACTTTATTCCACAACTTTCCCATTTTATTTTATGGAGGGGTTCCATTTTTCTCAAAACCATGGGTAAGAGGAGACTTTCCTTGCACTTCTTGAATTGCTTTTATCTTTTCACCATACCCCCAACTTAGGCTTTTGGCCTAAGTTGGCTATTCAATTAACCACAACTTCATGAGGATTATGGCTGATGGATAAATAAAGGTCATTGTTTTGATCAAGTCTCTTCCAAAGAAAGGTAAGGCTCAAGGGTGTTCAAAAGCGGTTCACACACTCACAAGGTAGGTGACAAAAGAGGTATATGTCAAATTGGCTCACACTCTTAGAAGTTGCCTAAAATCATATCAAGAGATAGCATCACTTAGATGACTGGACCAACGGGGAAAATTCTAGGATCAATCATGCATAGTTCACAGGTAAGCTCATCACACTAGGCATTGACACTATGAGTCAAACAAGACTCCACACTTCCGCTAGTGTGCAACGATCATCACAAGAGACTCGATTTGATCATTGGCTAGTCACGACGAGATGCAAATAGTTCACATATTGTCTATGCAACTTCATTTGGCCTCATTATAGCCGTACCTTCATGTTTGCTCGATTATAAGAACTATCCAAGCCATCGATATTGATCGGAATCGATACTCAAATTTGCGAAGGAACAACCATATTCAACATAGAAGGGGTGGCAGAAATTTTTCGGAAGGGTCAAAATCATTTTGAAATTTAAAATAAAAGGATCCACAAGTTCAAATATCCACAGAAAGCAGTGTAAACACAACATTCTAGCTCACAACCAATGTACTCAAACAAAACACAATTCACGATTCACGAGTAGTACACAAAGGTGGGCCTCACCCAACCACAAATAAAAATAATTTTTCATCAAATGCAATTAACATAATATCCAGAATTTAGAATAAAGAAAGACGGAGAGGGAGGTAGAGAAAAATCATGTCTACACAATCACTCCATCTGTCTGGGCACAAGTGCCCGATGTATCAGCCTGGGCTTGAATAATAGTCCCCGGAGTTACTATAGAAGGTTTAGTGGCTACTGGCTTGCTGAAATTGTCCAAGTCATGAGCCGCTAAGAAGGAATGTATAGCTGTGGAGAATCCACGAGTCCACGAAGGGACAGTGGCATCTCGAGGGATAAATCTCTTGCTGGAAATAGGATTTTTGCCCTCTTTTCCTGTCTTGGGAGGATTCGCTTCAATTGTACCTTTCCTGATATTTTTCACTCTTATCTGTCGGGGTGGCCTATTTCTTCCAGCTACTTTTGGTTTAGCCATATCTGCAAAACTTTGGGAAAGAGATAGAAAATATCTCAACAAAAACATAGAAGTTCAGTTTTGAAAAAACCCCGCCGAACCAGTTGGCGAAAAGCGCAACCTCTTAGGAGATTCGCCTAGTGCAGTGAACAGAGGATACAAGGGTGCATAGAAAGGGTGAATAAGAGGTCTTTCGGCTAGAGGCCAAGTGCGTTCGGCGACATTAGTCTTCTCGCTAAAAGTTACATAATCAACAACACATTTATCATTAAATTAAATGCGAGATGGGGACGTTAGGCGAATCGCCGAGTGATTCGGCGAGCTCAACCCAGCTCGCCAAATGGCTCAACGTACCTATTTTAAACCCATCTTCTCGAATTCAACCCCGAAATCCCTGAAAGAAAAATCAAAATATGCAATAGTCAAATTAGGCTCAGAGCCAGTGACACTTATGTATAACCCACGATTTTTCATCCACTATAGGGCACAATTTTCAGGAATCAACTATTTAACTCAGTACGGTCAATATTTTCGAATCAAAGCAAGTAAACAAAAATTCTAATCGTACCAGAGAGGACCAGCACACATTATCGAAGTAATGTCATTGCATTTGTGCATAACTTTTGATAAAAGGAACTTAGGGCTCGGAAACCAACCTTAGACGCCGATTAAGATCCTACTAAGATGCTAGGCGGCAATGCAATCTAGATCTGAGCACAATTCAACAACCAAAATACAATAGAGATGCAACGATATTGAAAGTAAAACTAGGTGTGAGTTTGTAAAGTTTGAAAATATAGGAGAGCGTAGGAAATTGAAAATTTTAAATCTTTGGCTTGAAAAACCGTCCAGTTCTTGACCACTCGGTGATATTAGTCGTGAGCGCCGAACCATTCGGCGTCACGCAAAGCAATCACATTCATCGCCGATTTTTATAGAATCCCCAGTTAATTTGGGAATCCAAACGGTGATACAAATCGGGTTCGCCGAGCTGATCAGCAACTACTCAATCATTTCTTTGGACCCGCTGCGTTTTACAGACCCCAAACCCAAACTGGGTTGGATCAAACGGCGGGTTGAGTCGGGTCGCCTAGTACTTTGGCGATTGGCCAACCGAATATTTCTCTCGCCAATCTATTTCTTTTCAAATGCTTCCCACTCTTAATCCTGCACAATTAACACACCATTATTTCTAAAACCAACATAAAGCAATTAAAGGGTTTTGGGTTGCCTCCCAAACAATGCCTTAGTTAACGTTGTGGCACGATGCGGAAGTGCCTTCAAGCATCATCCAGATACACCACCTCGACCAAAGAAATCTCTTGACATTCCCCAAAATATAATTTCAAACGTTTACCGTTAACTTTAAATGGAGGTCCATCTTGATCATTAACTTATATGGCACCATTGGTGAACACTCGCGTTACTCTAAAGGGTCCAGATCATTTGGATTTGAGCTTTCCGAGAAAGAATCTAAGTCAAGAGTTGTATAGCAACACCCACTCTCCTACTTTGAAGTCCCGCTTGAGTATTCGAGCATCATGCCATTTCTTCATCTTCGCTTTGTAAATGGATGAACTTTTATAAGATTTGAATCTAAATTCATCCAGTTCGTTCAACTGCTCTACCCATCCCCCTTGAAGTTTTTGACTAGTCCAAATTTAAACCTTTCAATGCCCACAATGCTTTGTGTTCCAACATAACGGGCAAACGACAAGCCTTATCAAAAACCAATTGATATGGGGACATACTAATAGGTGTTTTCTAAGGGGTCTGATATGCCCATAGTGCATCATCGAGGTTCCTAGACCAGTAAGTTCTGTTGGCATACACTTTCTTTGCCAAGATGCATTTGATCTCTCGATTTGATACCTCGACTTGGCCATTTATTTGGGATGATATGGGGTTGGTACCTTGTGTTTCACCTCATATTTGCTCAGTGTCATTTTGATGTTTGCGTAATCAAGACACAACTTCCAATGCAAGTGTCTACGATCGTACAATAGTAAAGTAACCCAACCAAGGGTTGGGGACGAGTCCCAAGGGAGTGGGCTTAAGAATTAATAGAAAAATAAAATTAATTTCTAATAAGTCGTAGCTAAAAACATTATTGAATATAAACATGATAAATCTAAGGGGTGACGCAACCGTCAATTATCAATGGGGGATGGTAACAAGCAAGCAGAAATAACAAAAATGTAAAGAGTACTAATCAAGGAGATGGGATTCTTTGGATGTGATGGGAATACGGGATAGACTAAACTATTGGGTACGTGCTTTTAATAATAAATCCGTTGAATATTTGTGACTAGGCTAGACTATAGTGGGGGTAAATTCTCTCTCGAGCAACTTACCCCGAATCAACTCGGTTTCTTTTGAACACAGTGTTGCCGCATGAAGAACAAACTCCACCTTAGCCCACTCACTCTCTCATGCTGAGTGTGTCAGAGAAGGACTAGGGTTCACTCTCTTGAGCTGAACCTCATGTCAACCCAATCCCACCGGTCATCAATTTAGTAGTCTTAGTTTTACGACCTCTCTCTCGAGCAAGTCGAAAACACAAAGGTGAAATCATATTTGCAACTACAATTTCATGAAGTTCCACCACAACTACTAAACGAAATAACATTTACACAACAAATAAACCATCAACAAGCAAGACCCAATAGATAATCTAACTCATATTCACAAAATCACACCCCAAGAATTGGAGTTTTAGCTAGACATGTAAAAGATATAGAATTTTATACCAATATGATTTTGCATTCAAATGGGTGTGAGGATTTAAGTCTTAAAACAAGCAAAGAGTGAGAAATCCACAACACCCAAGTCCAAATTCTTGGAGTTGAAACCCTTTGAATCTTCGAGTACTTCAAAACCCTATCCAAACATAGAACTCAAAATTCTATGTTAATAATTTCTATATTTAAAAATCTCCTCTTAAGATACAAATATCAACGAGTATTTATAGTTTTCAAAAATCTGTGCTGCAGTGGATCATTTGGCGTCGTTAGTCGAGATATCCAATCAACCTGGCGATCTGCTCTTTGGTAGGTTTCATCGCCGTCTTGCTCTATCATTTAGCATCGTCATGTTTTGGATCATTGGGCGGCATAGTACTGCTTCACAGAACTACTCGATGACACGCCGACTTCTCCATTTCACCACCGATTTGGTCTTTCTTTCAGGGATCAGCACACTTGAACAAAAGGTGAGGATAAGACCTTTTGGCAACTCGCAGAATGGGTTCGGCGATTCTCATATCTTCATTTCTTCATTCTTTTAGCTACCTTTGTTCCTTTTTGCTAAGTAGTGTCCATGCTTTCCCTCAAACTCCAAATACCTGAAACTTAAGGATTTTCATCAGATATTGAGACAAAATATGCATTTGAAGACACTAATTCTATCAAAACATAGCCCTAAATGAGTCAAATTTGTGGACTCATTAATCATCCATAAGATGAGATCATAACCCTTGAATCAATAATTCAAATTCAAGGTAGAGTTAAGAGTCAAGATTAGAGAGTTCTTTCAGTCTTTTTAAAAAGTCTTTTACAATTGTTTTAAACTTCTTTTAAGACTTAGGCATTGAGTTGAGAAAGAGTAAGAGCCGAGTTAATTTTTTTTAAAAGGTTATAAGGGAACTAAGTATTCCCAAAGAATAAATGTTTTTACATTTAATATGAGAGCAAACACCGATCTCCAAAAGTGTTTTCATAAGAAGTTCTGAGTACCATCTCTTTTAAGAGATAGATTTTGAGTAATAATCTCAAACCACATAAAAGATTAGTTTTTTAAACATATGAGTTAGTTACCTTTTGGGAGTAGAGTTGAGCACCCATATGAGGACGAGTTCAGATAATTCATAGTCTCCATAAACCGTGTTGTAAACCTCAGAAACCAAACTTAGAATATACAGCAGGAAAAATGGCTGAACTAGTGAACCACGACAGGGTTCACAGACCGTGAGAATGACCACGATCCGTTGACCTTCCCGTGGACTCAGTAGCTTCCACCAGAGGTGGACCGCGGGACCCTTCATGGGTCGTCAACCACCTCACAAGCCATACTGGGTCCCATGGCGGAGAGTATGAATTCCGTCAAGCCCTGACATCAGACCACAGAGCCCTCCATGGGCCGTGGTCTTTATGATGGGCCGTGGGAGGGTCCGTAGACCTAATCCAACAGACCACCAACCCAAGTGAAGAACGGCGTTGGCCTTCACGGTCTGTAGTCCTTCACACGGGATGTGGTAGGGCTCGTGGTTGAACCTCCATAACTCTGCAGCTACTGGACCAAGGACCATGACCGACTTCACGGTCCGTGGTCCCATTGACGGACTGTCAGAGGGGACGTGGTCATCCCTGTCAGATTTTTAAAAAGGATCATTTGGTCTTTTCCCCTATGCATTGGACACCTAAACTATGTAGAACATGCAACTCATATAAGGGTTGTCCTGCAAATTCTCAAAGATCGCCAATTATTCGCTAAGTTTAGCAAATGTGAGTTGTGGTTGCAATCTTTTTCTTTCCTTAGACATATTGTGTCTATAGAAGGGATCCAAGTATATTCTTAGAAAATAGAAGTAGCGAAACAATGGCCCAGACCTACCTCTCCTACATATATATGAAGTTTCTTGGGTTTGGTTTGTTATTACTGAAGGTTCGTGGAATGATTTTCATCCATATCCTCTCCATTCACTAAGTTAACTCGGAAAAAGGTTAAATTTCAATGTTGAGAAGATTGTGAGAAAAGCTTCGCCGAACTGAAAACTAGGTGGACTATAGCTCATGTTTCGACTCTACCAGAGGGTTCAGACGGTTATGTGATCTATTGTGATACATCTAGAGTTAGCCTAGGCTGTGTGTTGATGCAGCGAAGTAAGGTTATAGCTTATGCTTCTACATAACTTAAGGTGCATGAGAAGAATTATTCGACTCATGACCTCGAGCTTGTTGTAGTGGTGTTTGCACTTAAGATTTGGAGACACTACTTGTATGGTGTCACGTAGATGTGTTCACAGAACATAAGAGCCTTCAGTATGTGTTCACCCAGAAAGAGTTGAATATTCGCTAGAGAAGATGTCTTGAGTTCCTCAAAGATTATGATATGAACATGCTTTACCATCCTGGTAAGGCCAATGTAGTAGCAGCTGCTCTTAGTAAACTATCTATGGGTAGTGTAGAGAACATGTTGAGGATGAAAGGAAAGAACTAGCAAAAGATGTTCACAGGCTTTCTCGCTTGGGAGTTCGCCTTATGAGTATATCAAATGGTGGTGTAACAGTTCAAAATGGGTCAGAATCTTCATTGGTAGCAGTGATTAAGGAAAGGCAAGATAGTGATCTGATATTGCTTCAACTAAAGGGTGTAGTTCATCAACAGAGAGTTGAGGTTTTCCCCCAAGGGGTAGATGGTGTGCTTTGCTATCACGGTCGATTATGTGTTCCTAAGGTGGGTGAGTTGAGAAAATAGATTCTTGCAGAAGACCATAACTCTAGGTATTCTATTCATCCAGGTTCCACTAAGATGTACCGTTATTTGTGGGAAGTCTTCTGGTGGAATGATATGAAAAAGGATATAGCGGATTTTGTGGGTAAATGCCCTAATTGCCATCAAGTGAAGGTAAAACATCAGAAACCAGGGGGTATGACTCAAGGGAGAAACATTCCTATTTGAAAGTGGGAAGTGATCAACATGGAATTCATTACAGCTTTACCTCGTACTCACACACAGCATGACTCCGTTTGGGTGATAGTCGACTGAGTTACTAAGTCTGCGTACATTTTGGCTGTTAAGACTACAGATTCAGTGGAGGACTACACGAAGCTTTAAATTAATGAGATAGTATGGTTGCATGGAGTTCCTTTGTCTATCATCTCATATATAGGTCCTCATTTTACCTCTCATTTATGGAAGTCATTTCAGAAAGGTCTTGGTACTCAAGTTAATCTTAGCACAACATTTCATCCACAGACGGATGGTCAGGCAGAGCGTACCATTCAGACCTTAGAATACATGTTGAGAGCTTGCGTGATCGAATTCTACGGTAGCTGGGATGATCACATTCCTCATATAGAGTTCACCTACAATAATAGTTACCATTCCAGCATTCAGATGGCCCTTTACGAGGCATTGTATGGGCATAGATGTAGATCTCCAGTTGGTTGGTTTGAAGTAGGTGAAGCAGCCTTGATAGGGCCAAATTCGGTTCATGATGTTGTGCAGAAATTTTAACTCATTAGAGATAGACTTAAGACAGCCCAGAGTCGCCAGAAATCCTATGCAGATGTAAGGAGAAGGGACTTGGAGTCCCAAGTTAATGATTAGGTTTTCCTAAAAGTTTCACCTATGAAAGGGGTGATGAGATTTGGAAAGAAATGGAAGCTCAGTCCTACATATGTAGGGTCTTACAAGATCTTGAAAAGAGTTGGTAAAGTGGCTTATGAGTTAGAGTTGCCAGCAGAACTAGAAGCAGTGCATTTGGTTTTTTTTACATTTCGTTGTTGAAGAAGTGTGTGGGGTGATCCAACATCTATTGTACCTTTAGAAAGTGTTGTTGTGAAGGATAGTCTCACTTATGAAGAGGTACCTACTAAGATTCTTGATCGTTAGGTTTGAAGGTTCAGAAATAAAGAAGTCGCTTCAGTTAAGGTTTTGTGGAGGAGTTAGTCCGTAGAGGGAGCTACTTGGGAAGCAGAAGCAGCCATGAAGGCCAAGTATCCTCATCTCTTTCCTTCCGATTCCATTCCAGCTAGAGGTAATAGTTCCTCTTCAGTTTTTCAGATATTCATGTATAGTGTATGTCTCAGTATCATGTTTTTTCAGTTTGTACTGGCATTTTCAGTGTATTGGCATGTTCTTAGAACTTAGTTCAGTCAGAAATCAGTTCTAGCACTTAGTCGTAGGGTTTGCAGCTCTTTCCCTCCCTATCCAGCTAGTTAGACTACATTCGAGGATAAATGTTCCTAAGGGGGAGATATTGTAACACCTCGGAAACCAGACTTAGAAAATGCAATAGGAAAAATGCCTGAACTAGTGAACCACGGCAGGGTTCACGGACCGTGAAATGGACCACTGTCAGTTGACCTGCCCGTGGACTCAGTACCTACTAGCAGAGGTAGACCACGAAACCCCCTTCAAGGGTCGTAGACCACCTCATGGTCCGTAGTGGTGCCCACGGTGGAGAGTCAGAATTACCCCAAGCCCTAACATCAGAACACGGAGCCCCCCACGGGTCGTGGTCTTAATGACGGGCCGTGGGAGGGTCTGTAGACCTGAGTCAGAAAACCACCAACCCAAGTGAAGAACAACGTCGACCTTCACGGTTCGTGGTCCTTCACACGGGTCGTGGTAGGGCTCATGGTTGAACCTCCCAAACTTAGTACCTACTCGACCAAGGACCACGACCGGCTTCACGGTTCGTGGTCCTTTTGACAGACCGTAAGAGGGGCCGTGGTCAGCCCCGCCAGATTTCTAAGAAGGGATCATTTTGGTCTTTTCCCCTATGCATTGGACACCTAAACTATGTCATATAAGCCCTAAATTATGTATTTTTTTTGTCTGTTTTAGCCTAGTAAATTAATTAGAACTTACGCTAATATCTTTCACCAAAATCAAGTGAAACTTAGAGCAAATTAGAGAGAAAAGTCGAATAGCCCTCCAAGAAAACGCAGCAAGGTTTTCATCAGTTCCAGCCCCAAAATCGAAAGATTTCTTTGTGAATTTTGTCACCAATTATGTGGTATTTCACTAGTGGGTTTCTTTCACCCAGTAGATTCCTAGAATTGAGTCAGATTCTTGATTCCCTCCATATTATCTAGACCTAGGGTTTCTAGAATTTAAGCAAATTATTATGAATTAGTTATTTTAATGTTCCTAATTAGATTATCATGTAGTAGTATTGTTTTTTCCCATATTCATGCATAAACTCAGAACCCTAGTTATATAGTTCTTTTAGTCATGAACTACATTAGCTAGGATAGATAAACAGATATACATGCCTCATTTTTCGAATGTTTCAGTATCAGATATACATGTTGCATTTTCAGTTTTGCATGTCAGATTATTGAGCTATCCAGTTTACTTCAGTTATGTTATAAATTTCATATATTCAGTTGGGAGTAGGTTGTATACCGAGTTGGACTAGGGTCAGTCACCTTTAAGTCCCAAAACTACGTTACCCCATAGGTTATAAGTTCCCTCTGTGGGCATCAGTTAAGTGATCACACCAGTAATGCCTCTATACCTCTAGCAGGGTATATTGGGTCCTCTCGATGGGGAGTATACATTGGACCACACTTAGCTCATGTGGTTTTATGTCGGTTATTAGAAGCTCCCACAGTCATATTCTAGTGCATTGACCAGGTTATTAGTTACAATTCACTATTTAGTTTCAGCATGTTATATACTTGGTGATTGCATTCAATTAGTTCATGTTCATTATTTTCAGTATAGTATCATGCTTATCTTATACCATTGATCAGTTATATGCATTGTTTAGTAATGTATATTGTTCAACTTTATTCTATCCTACATGATCAGTAACTTTCAAGTACTAACGCATACCCTGCGCTACATCTTCTTCTAATGTAGGTTCAGGTCTTCAGCCTTAAGCACGCATAGATCGGTATCGATCTTCAGCTCAGCAGTATCAGTGGTGAGTCCTCATTCTCTGAGGACGACAAGTATGTTTCCTTTCTACATTTCAGTTTTTAGTTTCAGTTTTGCTAGATCTAGTTGGGGAATATCCCAACATTTCTAGTCAGTTAGAGGCTTTATTTCAGACATAGTTAGATTCTGTTTATCTATGGAGTTTGATACTTTAGTTGTCATTAAACTCACAGTCTAATTATCACATTGTAATGGATATTCCCATCATTTCAGTTTACATGATGTTTTAAGCTTCCGCACAGTACTTTTTTAATTCAGTTATCTTTAAGTATGCTTATGATTTGCTAGCAGGGTTAGCTTGGGGTAACTTATGATTTTAGGTCCCGTGTCCGCGTTCAGGGGGTAGCCTCGGGGTGTGACACGTGTAGCCAACATGAGTAGAAAGGGTTATACTTTTTAGGTGATTCTTTTATAATATTAGCATACACTAATGGATCCACTTACTAGTAGGTTCTATACCCCGACAAAGTGTAGGAAGGCCCTGACGGCATGAGGCAAGATTTTGTATCATCACATAGCTCATGGTGATGGTTGTCGGATAGAGAATCTCCCACAGAGTTACCTGTATTACCATATACAAAATTAAGTTACTATTGTGTTTTTCAATGCACTGAGTTGTGATCCACAAGTTTTAAAGCCTTTCTTTATACTGCATATTTACTCTTGCTTTATATTGAAATGAGTTGAGTTGAGTTGAGTTGAGTTGAGATGAGGTAAGTTTCTTCAGTTCCATTTCTAGCTGATGTATTATTTAGAATTCCCCTCACATGCTTGTACATTCTATATATTGACGCCATTTGGTCTGTATCTTTTATGATGCAGATACAGGTAACCAGGATCAGCATCCAGCGCTTCATTGATCCAGTTGAGCTTCAAAGTGTTGGTGAGCCTCCTTGATTACGGAGGATCCCTTACTGATTCAAAAATTTTTTGCAGTTCAATATCATCATCTTCATTCTTGTGGTGATGACATCATAATTCAGAGAAGTAGGATTAACTGCAAATTCACCAGAGTTCAAGATTTGCAAATTCGTTGATTTCATTTCAACCTGATCGGAATTAATGATTTGTAAATTTGGTTGATTCCATTTCGACATCAATGGACGCAAAATATTTCTTAATTTTATGCCTTCTGTGGAGTGTGCGGAAATTCATAAACCATCTTGATGATGAACAACCTTTGTTTTCGATCTTTTACTTGGGTTGCAAGAATTTATATTTGATAGGGCGCTTCATTTGATCGTCAATGGAAGACTATATTTATTTTCAAGTTTATGCATATAATTTGTTTGTGTATATATA
>JAJOOH010023010.1:0-22291 GCA_029582605.1 Solanum gracilifrons
AGCGATTGAAGCCCATTGAGCTTATCATTGAACTCCTTGGTTTGAGATCTTGTTATGGGCCTCCTTGGAGTTTCTAAAGCTTCATCCTTGTCCTTCAATGGAGTAGAGCTTCCTTGGATGCTATCACCTTCAACGCCTTTACCCTCATTATCCTTGGGCTTTCTTCGCTCATGAGGAGGGACATATATGTCCTTCCTTTTGCATTGGACTTCAATCTCCACTATTTTTTTGACCAATTCCTCCATTTGAGTCATCAGTTTGGCCCACATGAAGTCCTTCTCTATTTCTTGGTTTGTTTCAGCCATGATATCATGTAGGTGGGTTGCTATCACATACGGTTGTCGTGTAATACCACCCAGAATGAGATGGTCAGCCAATACATTGTTTCATGGACCAAGACTTCTGTAAAAGTTATCCACGAGGACTATATCGGGAATTTCATGAGATGGGCATTGGACTAGAAGTTCTTTAAACCTTGCCCATGTCTGATAAATCCATTCACCTTCCAATTGTTTGAAGGTTAGAATGCGATTCCTGAACATCATTACTTCTAACGGAGGAAACTCGATTTGCTTGTGAGTATTGCACGGCATACTCAGCTCCTTTATTTCAAAGCTCAAACAAGCAAAACACAAAGATAAAAATTAATTTAGTAAAATTTTAATTAACAAGAACAAAAATCCTACTTAACTAAAAATTCTCAACTAACACCACTCCCTGGCAGCGGCATCATTTAGATGTTTCTGTAATCAAAACATAACTTCCAATTCAAGTGTCTACGATCGTACAATAGTAATATAACCCAACCGAATGGGTTAAGGTCGAGTCCCAAGGAAGTGGTTGCAAGAATTAGTAGAAAACTAAAATCAAGTTTTAATCAATCATAGATATAAAAATTAACGATTAAAAACATACTAAATCTAATGGGTTGACACGAATGTCAATTATCAATAGAGGGTTTATATTTAACTAATGAGAAACGGGATTCTCGAGATGTGATAGGAATACGGGATAACATATACTATTGGGTAAATGCTATTTATAGTAAATCGCTGAATTTTTCTAACTAGACCAGACCTTAGTGGGAGTAAATTCTCTCTCGAGCTACTTACCCCAAATCAAGTCGGTTTCTCTCGAACACCGAGTTGCAGCATTTAAGCGCAGCCTCCGCCTTAGCCCATTCACTCTCTCGATCTGAATGTATGGGAGAAGGCCTAGGATTCAGTCTCTCGATCCGAACCCACGACGACCCAATAACCATCGGCTATCGATTTAATTTAAAACCTCTCTCTCTCGAGCAAGCCAAAAACACTAAGATGAAATCATATTTACAACTACAATTCCATTAAATTCAAACAAGACTACTAAACGAAATCACATTTAAACAACAAATAAACTAACAATAAGCAATACCCAACTAGAAATTTAACCCATATTCACAAAATCACGCCCCAAGAATTGGGGTTTTAGTTAGACATAGAGAAAAAGAAAAAAATGATACCAAATCGAAATAACATCAAATGGGTATGATTTATATTCACTTCAAATGAGTCTACAATGAATATTCTTGGATACCGACATCCAATTTCTTGGAGTTGGAATTCTTCACATGTTCATGCTTAAGAACAATGTCTCCCACAAAAACTCTAAGAACTAAAAACTGAAAATATTCTAAATTTTAGTAATAATTCTCTACAACTTGATACTAAGCTACATAATTAAATGAGTATTTATTGTTTTCAAAAATTTGTGTTAGCAAGGATCACTCGGTGCAGTTAGTCGGGATCGTCGATACACTCTGTGATCCACCGTTTGATCTGGTTCATCGCCTTTCAGTTTTTGCCTTCAGTATCTTCGTATTTTGATTCATTGGGCTACAGGGAACTGCTTTGCGAAATTGCTCGGTGATGCGCCGACTGCTCCCTTTCCTCACAGACTTGATCTTTTCCTTCAAGGCTCAGCACACTGGAACTTTGGGCGAGGTTTAGACCATTTGGCAGATCGCCTAATGGAATAGGCGATCCTAAGGCCTTCATTTCTTCGTTCTTTTCATCCGCTTTGTTCTTTTTTACTCCATAGTGTCTACACTTTGTCTCTAACCCCAAATACCTGAAACTTAAGGATATACATCAGTTATTGAGACAAAATATGCATTTGAGGACACTAAATTCATTAAAATAAAGCCCTAAATGAGTCTAAATCGTGGACTCATCAATTATCACACACATTTCAAGATAATCTCACCACAAATGGTATTTAACACAATCATTAATCAAGACTCTACAGTTTTAGCTCGTGTGCAACAATCATCACAAGATTCATTTCGACAACCAACCAATCACAATGATATGCTAAGAGTTCACATATGACATCTGCAACTCAAATTTTCCGCATTGGAATCACACACACATATCGTTCAATCAACAGCACTATTCAAGCCATCGACATTGATAGCAACTGACACTCAAATTTGCAAGAGAACAACAACATTCACAAACATCAAGAGTTGACAAATTTTTAATTTGGGGAAAAACAAACATTCACATTAAAAACCAATTGTCACAAACAAAATTAAGCTTTCCCAATAAGCATTCACAACAAGAAAATTATCGATTAAATAGCCCAAAAAAGGTGGTATGAATATACCTCACCCCGAAAAACAAAACAAACAATTTTCCACAAATGCAAATGAAATAAAAAGTTTTAAAATAAAGTTTAAAAAGAGTGAAGATCCCCTGTCAGTGGCAGGCTTAGCTCCATCATTTGTTCCACTGGAGCCTACCATCGATGTATCCCGAAAAGACACCTCCATAACTGTCTGCACCATCGCACCCTCGAGGTCCTCCACCTCATCATACACAATACCATCTCATGCATCAAGCTCCTCTTCACTAATCTCTGGAGCATCTAACTCAGTATCTTTATCAGCCACAACAACATGTTCGGTCGTAGTAGCCTAAAGGATCTCATAAATCAGTGGCAACACTATACTCGAGATCTCGGGAAGGTCCACTGTGCCTAAGACTCAAATTACTTACGAAAGGATCAATTGTGTACTCAAAGATTCAAGTTGTGACACACCATTACCAAAGATTCTCATACTCGCAATACTTGCTACTTGTGCAAGTTCTAGCTCAACAAAAAGTATCTCAATGCCCTCACATAAAGAATGATTCCATATTTATACACAGAGGTTAATTAATTCAAGATCAGGAATTAGATGCGACTCTCACACTGAAAAACGAGGAACACAATGCATGTTTTCACCCATAGGTTTGCCCTTATTTTCAAATCGCTTTCTATTCAGCTTACTCAAGATCAAAAAGGTCTTTCTAAGGCTTGTAACGGGGATGGGTGCCAAGGTATGGTCATTTAGGCTTAGTGACTTCGTCCTCATGAGATGTGGTACTCTCAAGGCATTTCCTTCTTTCCTTTATCAGTTCTTTTTCTAGTGCTTCTAAGTCATCTTTTTATTCACCTCCATGGGTTAAGGGGGACTTTTCTTGCACTTCTTGACTTTTCCTTTTACTTTTCATCGCACCCCTAACTTAGGCTTTTGGCCTAAGTTGGCTATTTGCTAAACCACAAATCAAGAGGATTATAAGTAGTGTGTCAAGTAAAGTCTAGGGTTCATCAATGTTCTTACAAAGAAAGGTAAGCCACAAAGGGTATTCAAAAGAGTTTCACACGCTCACGAGTAGGCCACAAAAGTGGTATATATCAAATTTGGTTCACACTCTTTAAAGTTTCCTAAGATCATTTCAAGAGGGCACCTTTCTAAATCAATCAGACTAACAGAGCAAATTCTAGGTTTATTCATGCATGGTTCAAATCAAGCTAATCACACAAGGCATCGACACTTATGTCAATCAATACTACACACTTTCGCTAGTGTGCAATGGTCATTACAAGAGAATGAATTTGATAAATGTCTAATCACAACGAGATACAAAGAGTTCACATATTGTTTATGCAACTTTATTTGGCCTCATCGTAGCCGTACATTCATGTTTGTTCAATTGAGAGCACTATTCAAGTCATCGGAATTGATCAGAACTAAGACTCAATTTTTTGTAGAAGAACAACCACTTTCAACACAAGAGGTGGCAAAAAATTTAGAAAAATGAAAATTTTTCGGAAGGGTCAAAATTAGTTTTTTCAATTAAACCCAAAAGAGAGCCATAAGCTCAAACAATCGCAAAGCAGTTTTAAAAATACAATTTAAACAGAACAACCCAAATGTAAATCAAAACATAAGTATCCGAAACAAGCAAAATACGGTGGGCCTCACTCCACCACAAATAAGAGCCATTTGTCCTCAAATGCAAATAACGACAGTATCCAGAGTTGAAGAAAGATAAGACATAGAAAGGGGTAAAGAAGGGTTATGTATATGTAGTCTCTCTATCTGCCATGGCATTAGTATCCGAAGTGACCACCATAAGGACCAGCTCCACTGGATCCCGCAGCAATAGACTTTTCCAAAGAAGCTTGCACAACAGCATCTATCATGATCTCTTCAATCTCGGCTATGTCGGTCATCCGCTGTAACTTTCTCAAATATCTCTTCGTCACCTTCTGCCCTTAATACAAGATCAGTCATATGCTCCATTCCATTTCCATGTCCTGTTGTAGTCTGAGGCATTTCGGGAACATCTGGAACTTCCACTGTTCTAGAAATCGTGGATATATCAGTGGACTTTAGGTAGTCCACATCTTTCTTCAGCTCTTTAATAGCGGCCTTTAAGGCTGTTACTTCCTCTGTGGTTCCTTGATCGTGCTCACACACTACTATCCTAGCCTCTAGAGCATCGATAATAGTGCATAGTGGTGTCACAACATTGTGAGATAAACCTGAAACATTCCTGGAATGGAGCTTTCCATGTTGGCAGTCCAGTAATTAGCATATTGGGCAACCTGTCCCATTTGAATCAAGGATGCCTGATTGATCGGCTCAAAGGAGGCAATAAAAGTCGTAGGTCTGGGTGGTAATGAAGCAGCAAAGGGACCTGTAAGGTCAGAAGGAGTGGTAACGACATCAGATATACCTGAAGGCCTAGGGGTCGGAGTAAGCAACGATGTCTCTGCAGGTATAGATCTAGTGACCATAACTTTCTTTTGTTTCTTTTCTGTTTGATCCTTAAGTTATTCGGCTTCGATCTTTCGGATACTGGTGGAGGCGGTGGCAGCCAATTCCACATCCTTTGTTGCATCTCTAGGCACCCGAGAACTTCTGCATAATTCAATGATTAATACCGAAAAAGGGAGAGATGTCTGCCTCTGCTTTGCACGGATATGGATCTCAGAGGCAATGATTATCCCGAGATTTATCTTGGTTTTCTCCATGATACATCCAAGGCAAGTTGCCTTAGCATGAAGAAGGATTGATTAATTTTATGATGGCATAATTGTGCTACTGATGAATCTGAACCAATATCGTGCAGCTATGTTAAGATATTTCTTCTCAACTAGAACTCCTTCTGCTAACCATTTCGGAGCATTATCATCTGAGACTAGCGGAGCTAACCACTTTTTCATCGTATCTAGCTTCTGTGTCCTGATTAAATGCTGGCAATAGTCATCAATCTTATCGGACATACCCAAAGCTGTGTTGATAGCCTCACTGTCATAGGCTACCTTCCTTCCTCTGACAACCACGCAGTCAACTTCTTTAAAAGAAGAGACTAGCCTTTTCTGTTGAGGTACCAGTACATTATATGCGTCATAGAACTCTCTAACCCAGCTCGGTATGTAGTAGCCGCGATGCCTTGTAAAGATTTGGAACTTGTGGTGTTTCAGGCACTCCATCACCTCTGCATACATGTCAATAACCCCATCTATGGAAAGTCATTTCTTCTCAATGATCGTTCTCATACCATCCATCTTTGATCTATTTGTTGATCCATGTTGGGGTCATTGTACTGGAGGTGCCAACACTAATGTTTGCTCTAAAGCCAAAGTTGTTGGAGTGGTGGATTGACTATCTCTGATCCGATGTGGATCATGTATCATTTTGGAATGTAACTCAACCCTACGTGCCTTTGTCTGGTAGTCTTTGTTAGACTCTGCACTCTCACTATGATATGAAGGTGGCTTGGTGGAGTAGAAGCATGTGCAATCAGAACTTGTGTCGGATAATTCGAAGGTTTTGGCCTTCCCCTTGCTTTTTGAAGTTTTGGTAGGCTTGCCCCTAGGTGGTGGTGAGTTTTCACTGATTTCAATTCTTTTTTCCTTTTCTCTGATCGATCATGTGGCCATATCTGCAAAACGTTAGAGAACAGTGAGTAATCACATTGTAGAATGAAATTTCGGACAGAATTACCGATCTAATCAGCGAATCGCCGAACCTCTTTGGCTATCATGGATCTGTCCGCTGAAAGTTACAGAAACCACAGTGCTTAAGATAGGAAATTAAGGGCTATTTGGGGTTAGTAGGTGAACCGCCGAGTGATTCGGCGAGCTCAACTCAGCTCGTCGACTGACCTAATGCTTGAGATTAAACTCACTTTTCAAAATCGATCTACAAACCTCGAAAACAAAATTTAACTATGTATTATTGAAATTCAGCCCCAAACCCATAGCACCCATTCATGGTCAACACCCATTATGCATAGTTGACAACATTTAGTTTCACGGCAAGCAGAGTGAAAAATGAATTCAAACAGTAAAAGCAACTAGGCCCAGTTTACAAATCAAAAGCAGACATTTGAAAATTTCTACTCATATCAGAGAGATCTAATAGGCATTAATGGATACCTAGATCGCAGATGAGGTTGAACTTTTCAGAAGCGAAAGGGTTTTTTTGAGAAACTAACCTTTGTGCTGAGTAAACAAAATTGTAATGTTAGGCGGCAACAAGAATCTGAGTTCCAAGCGCTAATCAGTGACTAAAGTACTACTTTAAGGTGAGAGAATGTAAATTACTACCTTGCTGTGAAGTTATGGAGTTTGAAAGTGAGAAAGAATGAAGAAGTGTGACTGTTGGCAATATATGATGTTCAATTTGTGCCCATTTGGCAACGTTAGTCACACTCGCCAACCCACTCGGTGATTCACCGAGAGGTCATTTATCCCGCCCTTTCTTCAGAATCTTCAACTTTCAGGGGGTAAATTTGATGGTTTGCATCGAAATTGCCCAACCTATTGGCGATGCGCCGAGGTGCTTCTTGAGTTCGTTAAGTTTTACAGGCCTTGTAAAACTCTTGTTTTGAGCCAAACTGTGGATCCAGTCAGGCTTGCAGACCTGTTTGGCGACTCATGGAATGGACTTTCTCGCCAACTTGAAATTTTCCACACTTTCCTCGTTTTAACCTTCATCACAACACACCATTATTCATAAAAGTAAAATCCTAAATGTTTAAGACCTTGGGTTGCCTCCCAAGAAGTGCCTTATTTACTATCTTGGCACGACACAAGTCATTTTTCAAGTTTCGTTGTTGAGGTTTTTCAGGTCCTCATTAGGCCTCCCCCTGTTTCTCTATGGATGGGGTTGAGGCAACGCATGGCCCATCAGGTCCTAGAGTAGTTGGACAGTTTTAGAATGAGACTAAATAGTTTTTTTTCACTCCTTCAATGTCTGCTTCCAATCCCTCCAGCTCTTTGTCTTGATCGGTCACATTGCGGAGAATTGTTGAGAGCATTCCATCGATGCATTTGATCTCCTTGTTCTCATTATTTATTCTATTACGAGGGGGAATGTATTTATCCTTCATTTTGCAAACAGCTTCGACCTTCACCATATTTCTTTTTAACTCATCCATTTGAGTCATTAGTGCGGTCATCAAGATATCCTTTTCAACCTCTTGGCTCATTTTAGCCTTATTGTAAAGCAGTTGGACTATTATTATATATGACTGCTTTGATGTCTCACCAGGACGGAGTTGGTCAATTAGTATCTTGTTTCTGGGGCCAAGACTTCGATAGAAGCAATCAAGGAGGATTGTATCGGGAATTCCCTGAGTAGGGCATTGAGTTAGCAGTTCATTCAATCTTGCCCATGTCTCATGGATCCGCTTATCCTCTAATTGCTTGAAGGTTAGAATATGATCCTGATACATCATTACCTCTAATAGAGAGAACTCCATTAGCTCCCGAATACTTTTCACTTTCACTTGTTTAGATTCCGACGAATCACGAAACAAAACCAAGAATTAAGTTACTGAACGACAACTAAGAAGAACAAAAATTCTACTAATCCAGAAATTCACAAACAACACCACTCCTCGGCAACGGTGCCATTTTGATGCTTATCGTGACCAACGACACTATCCTACAGTATGAGTGTCTACGATCGTCGATAATATAGTAACCCAACTAAAGGTTGGGGTTATGTCCCAAGGGACTCGTTTATAGAATTAATAGAAAAATAAAATTTATTTCTAATTAGTCATAGCTAAAGACTTTAACGATTAGAAACATAGTAAATTAAAGTGGGTGACACAAAAGTTTCAAATATCAATTGGGGCTTTTGTCACAAGTAGTAAAAACAACAAAAATTAACAAGAAAATCAAGTATGGGGAAAAGTTCTTGGGGTGTTACCACAATATTAGTTGAGATAAATTGTTAGGCACATGCTTTAGATGGGAAATTTGCAAAATAATAGTGACTAGGCTAACCTTTAGATGGAAATTAGTTCCCTCTCGGGCAACTTACCCCATTTCGAATACATTCATCTTGGACACCCATTTGCCGCATGAAGGCTAGCCTACGCCTTACCCCACTCACTCTCTCGAGCTGAGTGTTAGGATATGGGACTAGGGCTCACCCTCATGGGCTGAGCCTCATGTCGACCCACTCCTTAGGCCATCAGTCTAGTGGTCTTGGTTTCGCGACCTCCCTCTCGGGCAAGCCAAAAACACATGGGTGGTCTTGTATTTGCAACTATAAACCCATTAAATTAAACCACAACCACTAGGTGAAATCTCCCATAAAATACATCTAACCTATCATCATGTAAGTCCCAACAACAATATCAACACATATTTAATAAATCACACCCCAAGAATGGGGTTTTTTAGCCACACATCAAGAAATAACAAAATACACCAAAAACTATACTAAAAATCAAATGGGTATAAGAAATTAAACCTTGATTTAAGCAAAGGAAGAAGAATGGAGAAGACCCACTTCCAATATGGGGAAGATGAAATCCTTCTTTCTTCAAATCTCCCACAAAACCATCTCCAAAATTGAGAGAAGAATATCCCAAAAAGTACTATTCTATTCTGAAAAGATAATAATAAATCAACTCTCACACACACAAAAAAATTAATAAAGAGTTTAGTATTTATAGACTTCACAAATTAGTGTTGGGGGATCGCTCGGCGAGGTTAGTTGATGTCGCCGAATGACTCGGCGACTCGCACTTCTTCTGTTTCATCGCCGTATCGTGCTTGCCTTCAACATCTTCATGTTCTGGACCATTGGGCGGTATAGTACTGCTTCATGAAACTATTCGGCGAGGTGCCGACTTATCCTTTCATCGCCTTTTTTATCCTTCTCATTCAAGGCTTCGCGTACTGGAACAAAGGGCGGAATGCATCCCTTCAGCGATTCGCCAAGTGTGTTTGGCGATGCTCAGGCTTCAGCTTCTTCGTTCTTTTCAGCCTTTTTGTTCCTTTTTGCGCCTAAGTGTTCATGCTTCCACTACAACATCAAATACCTAAAATTTAAGAGTTTTCATCAGATATTGAGACAAAATAAGCAATTGAGGACACTATTTCTATCAAAATAAAGCCCTAAATGAGTCCAATTTATGGACTCATCACACACCTAAGGGTAAGCTTATTTCATACCTTAGGGATCAAAAGTTGATTGCTAAAGGTTGTATATACCATATGGTTCATGTACAAGATACTGATAAGGAGCCAATGACTCTTCAGTCGATTCCTTTCATGAATGAATTTCCAATGGTATTCCTTGATGACCTTCTAGGAATTCCCCCAGAAAGGAAAATTTATTTCGCTATAGACTTCATTCTTGATATGCAACCTATGTCGATTCCTCTGTATAAAATGGCAGCTGCAGAGGTAAGAGAATTCAAAGAACAACTGAAGGACTTGATCGATAAAGGCTTTATTAATCCAAATACTTCCCCATGGGATTCCCTAGTGATATTTTTTTGAAAGAAATATGGATCCTTACAGATGTTTATTGACAATAGAAAACTAAATAAAGCCATTAAAAAGAATAAATATCCTCTTCCACGGATCGATGACTAATTCGAACAGTTACAAAGTGCCAAATACTTTTCCAAGATTGACTTGTGGTCTGGATAGCATCAGCAACAAGTCATGTAAGTTTATACCCCAAAAACAGCATTAGGATAAGGTATGGCCATTTTGAATTCCTTGTGATTTCTTTCGTGCTTACAAATTCCCTAGCAGTATTTATGGATCTTATGAATCGAGTCTTCTAACCATTCTTGGATGAATTTGTGATTGTGTTTATTGATGACATTCTTATACATTCACGGTCGGAAGCTGAGCATGCAGACCACTTGCGAGCTGTATTATAGACTCTCCAAGATTGCAGGTTCTATGCTAAATTCTCTAAATGTGATTTTTGGCTTATTTTAGTAGTTTTTATTGGTCATGTTATTACAAGTGAGTGTATTAAGTTTTATGGACAAAAGATTGAAGGAATGATGACTTTACAGAGGCCCTTAAATCCAACGGAGGTTCCTAATTTTTTTGGCCTGGCAGGGTATTACCAAAGTTTTGTGGCGGGATTCTTTTCCATCTCTGCACCACTGACAAAATTGACATATAAGGTAACTAAGTTTCAGTGGACTGAGGCATGCGAACAGAGTTTTCAGGAACTAATAAAAGACTTACCACTTCACCTATCCTAACTCTTCTAGATGGTAATGAGGGCTATGTTGTTTATTGAGATGCCTCAAGAATTGGCCTAAGTTGTGTTCTTAAGTAGCATGGTAAGGTTATTGCATACGCCTCTAGACAGTTGCAGAAGCATGAGCAGAATTATCTTACACACGATCATGAGTTTGCTGCAGTTGCCTTTGCCCTAAACATTTGGCGGCATTATCTATACGGGGTTCATATAGATATTTTTACTGATCACCAGAATGTTCAGTACTTACTTAAGCAGAGGAGGTTGAACCTACAACAAAGAAGATAGCTAGAATTAATAAAGGACTACGATGTTGACATTTTATATCATCTGGACAAAGATAATATTGTTGTTGATGTGCTCAGCTGGAAGTCCATGGGTAGTCTAAGTCATGTTGAAGATGATAAGGCTGGAATTACCAAATACCTATGCCAGCTAGTTAATTCACAAGTACGCTTGGTAGATGTAGTAGGCGGAGGTGTTGTCATTAAGAATATGGCAGAATCTTCCTTTGTGACCGAAGTGAAAAGGTGGCAACATGAAGATCCTGAGCTTAGGAAGTTGAGTGAAAAGATTCTACAGCAGAGACACCATTTATTTGAGCTAACTAGTGATGGATTCCTTAGATACCCTAGTTGGTTATGTGTACCAACAGTTGGACAGCTCCTCAGAAAATTCTTTTAGAGGCCCATTACTCTAGATATGCAGCGCACCTTAAGCAACAAAGATGTATTGGGACCTTTAACTAATCTATTGGTGGAAGGGCATGAAAAAAGATATAGCAGAGATGGTAGTTGAATGTCCCAAATGTCAACAAGTTAAAGTAAAGCATCAGAGGCCTGGAGGCCTAACCCAGTATATTGAGCTTCCTTTATGGAAATGAGATATGATAAATCTGGACTTTATCACTGGTTTGCCTCGCACTCCAACAAGGTTTGGTTCCATTTGGGTAATTATCGATAGGCTAACAAAATCTTCTCATTTTTAGCCAGTTAGGATGACATATTCAGCTAAAGTTTATGCCACACCTTATATTCAAGAGATTGTTCGCCATCATGGAGTTCCCTTATCTATTATCTCAGATCGAGGAGCCCAATTTACTGTACATTTTTGGAGATCATTTCAGAAGGGTCTAGGCACTTAGGTAAATTTTAGCACCGCTTTTCATCCACAAACTGATGGATAGGGAGAACGTACTGTCTAGACGGTTAAGGATATGTTACGTGCTTGTGTGCTGGATTTTAAAGCAATTTGGGATCTACATCTACCTCTTATCGAGTTCGCTTATAATAACAACTTTCAAGCTAGTATTCACATGGCCCCTTACAAAGCACTATACGGGTGGAAGTGTAGGTCTCCGATCGGTTGGTTTGAGCTCGAGAAAGCAGATTTTCTAGGTCCCAATCTAGTCCAAAAAACGATTGAAAAGGTAAAGCTTATTAGAGATCGGCTTTATACAACACAGTGTCGACAGAAGTCATATGCAGATGTTCGCCGACGGAACTTAGAGTTTGATGTAGAAGATTGGGTTTTCCTGAAAAGTATCGCCTATGAAGGGCATCATGTTATTCAGAAATAAAGGGAAGCTAAGTTCTAGGTACGTTGGAAGCACTCCATCCTGTATTTCATGTTTCTATGTTGTGGAAATGCATTAGAGATCCTTTACGTATTATACCTACTGAAAAAATTTGTATCGCTGAAGATTTATCTTATGAAGAGGAACAAATAGAGATTATAGATCGGCAAGTAGAAAGCTTCATACTAAAGATGTAGCTTCTACGAAAGTATCATGGAGAAATAACAACGTCAAGGAAATGACTTAGGAAGCAGAAGAGGGAATGAGGAAGGAGTATCCCAAACTGTTTAGGACTTAAGGTGAGTCACATTTCGATAAATGGCAATTATTTCTTCACAACGACTTAAATATATTTTAAGTAGCTTGAAGGTGCAATTTATATGTCTTCTTACAACATAGCTATGCCAAGCTCAGTATTTAAATTTTTTGTAATTTGACTTCAGGTTTGCGAATATTAAAAATATAGACTCGCAAATAAAGTCCTATAAGAAAAAAGAAAACCACAACGAAGGAATTCTCTAGATCCATTCGCGGGTGAATGTTCCTAAGGGAGGGGGAGGAGAATGTAAGATCCCATACTTTTCCTCTATTCTTGAATAATATATGTGGCGTAGTATGGCATGGTTATATGAGGTGTATATGACTTTGTATCGTACATTGAAGATTAAGATTGCAAATAGGTTGATATATCAAGGAACTAAACTAAAGCATTAGGTAAAAGGGACCCCTCAAATAAAGTTCGTGATTAAAGAAATGGCTCGGGTAGAATGTCTCCCGTTTGAAAGGTTTAACTTATCCTATACCTTGTGGATAAGCCTATGAGTATACAACAAGCTAAGAATAGTGTGTTATTAGGTATTATAATAATACAAGGCTCGTATGTTAAGTTTTGTAGTCAAGAAAATTAGCGAAACTAAGGTCGGAAAAAGTTATCGAAGTTTCTCTAATAATATTTCCGTAACTTTTGGTCAAATGTCTTGGATGTTTTCTCCCAATATATAATAAGTTAGAAGTCCTATGACCCATCAAATCAAAGGCTTACGAGTCTAGTTTGCAACGCACAAAACTCTATAACCAACCAACATTGGATTAAAAAGTTATCAGGGTTTTACTATGGACTGCTAGGGCAGAATCTGAGTCACGATCTGGGCGGGTCAATAAATGTGGTGTGTCGGCTTACTCAACGTTTTAAGCCACAAAAACATTTATTTTCACTCCCTAACCAGAAAGAAAGATTAGGACATGGTTCTAATGGAGTTCTTGCATGATAAAGGTTAGTTTTTGATGATTTCGACCATTAAAAGGTGCCCTCATGCCCAGAAACGTGATCGCTACACGTGGCAATCATTTTCCCTTCTATTAGCTGGGTTTGGAGCTAGTTTTTAAAGATAGAAATTTTTATTTATTGTAGCTTCTTCAAGGTTTACACTTGGTTTACTAAGGTAATCATCATGGGACTCTTTTATGATTTTATTATGAAGTTCTGCGGAAGTTCCATCAAGTTGGGGCCATATGGAAAATCTTCCGATTTAAGATCAATTATGAACTACTTAGAGGTGTGTACCAGCGGTGTATATATAGTGTTTGTGAAGCTTAGGACATAAGAAATAACTTTCGGGAAGAAGCTATGGCCATTCGAGCGTTCATTGAAAAGGTATGTAAAGGCTAAGCTCTGTCCCTCATTTTAGCACCACTCCTCGGAAATTCCTAAAACGCCGAATGTGATTTTTTGCTATTCTCTTGCTAGGAAGACCATCAGAGAAAGGCATTGGGATCTCAGCTGAATTATTTTCATTATTCTATTATTTTAATAATCCACTCGTTCTGATAAATAGATTATCCACATCTACATGTCATTTTAACGGTTTCCATGATTATATGTCCGCATGTATGAATTCTTAATTTTCTTTGGGTGATGTGACTTAAAATATCATGGGAGACCCTTATTACTTGTATCCAACCATCTTTCCCCACTAAAGTTATTATGAAAAATCTTTAAAGTAACTCACGATCTTCAAAACTCTCTAATATAACTTAAAAGTTTAAACTATTAGAACACTTGGTTTTTGAAATACTTCTTTTATAAATTATCTGGGAAGCAAGTTAGGAACTAAGTAAATCACCTTAAACTTGTTATGAATATCTGCAGGGTTAGGTTATCTTTCTAAAATTCGATTTAACATTTCAAGCTTATTTGAAAGAACATATGACGTTCCATGAGATGGTTACATGTTATAGGAAAGTGATTATGCGGTTATGAGAACAAGACTACAAACGGGCCAAGATTGGAAACATGACAATAGTAACATATAGGTGTTATAAATCCATGACATGACATGCTCTGCATTCTACTCCCGAGATATAATCGGGAGGTATGGGACCTATTGCCTATATTTATATGTATTAGACATTGATGGCCATAGGTTGGTGTATATGATGCCGATTAGCTACCGGGAAGCACCACCATTGATAGCATTTGGTTGGGTATATCCTGAATTTGCATATATATATATGTATTCATGACATACGATTATACGAGCGTACCATGCATGTTTAAATAGCAGGGGGCCAAATGTCAGCCATGGAGATTATTTGAGTTTCAGCTTCAGGTTGTATCTCTATTACCCTTTTACAGTAAATATTTATGGTTCTAGTTTCCGCTTTACATACCTGAACATTTTTATTCGTATTGTTGTCCCTTTGCCTGGGGAAGCTACTTTTTGTTTCGTGCGAGCAGGGACCCTAATCGACCCACCCGCTAGGATTCAGGTTCAGTTGTGAGTTGGTAACTCAATATTATAGGGTATCGATTACCAGTTACGCCCCCATTTCAGGGTGTGACAAATAATGTTGTATTCATTCTTTCGACTACACTGTGTTGTTGAGGTGTATAAGGAGTAGTTAACTGTCTGGTAATACCCTTTTCAATAAATAATACTTTAAATTGTTTTTGACAAATATTCACGTCTTCGTTTTGTTCTTAAAGTCTTCATGCTTTTATCTAATTTATTTCCAACTTAATTCATATATATTTTAAACAACTGAAGTGCTTTAGATTTATGAGAAATTAAATAGACATGACCAAAATGCGTGAAATGCTCAATAAATATAATGAAGTATGTTGCACCAGACCTTGCCCTCACATTCATTGGACCACAAATATCAGAATGAATTAATTGAAGTGGGAGTTTAACTCTCTTAGCCATCGCAAATGGTTTACGCATAATCTTTCCAACAAGAAAATTTTCACAAGTTAGCATTGTCAATTTTGGTGAAAGAACCTAAATGTCCTTCTCTTTCCAACCTATTCATCTGATCTTTCCATATGTGACATGTAATAACATAGATATCATTGTTACTTGAATAACATGTCATTACACAACTATCAAAATAATAGTCATAAGTTGAAGAATTACAATCTAAAGTGATAAAATGTTCAGCACGATATCAAAAACCACATAAAACATTATCTAGAGTTATTCTAACACCATTACAACTAAAAACAAATCAAAACCAACGTCTAAAAGAATAGACACAAATACTAAGTTTCGTTGAATCATCGGAGCATATAGGATGTCATACAACATCAAAGAACAACCACCACACAAGTAGACTTTACAAGTGTCTATTCTTTTGACTTCTAATTTCACATATTTTCCCACATAGATCCACTTTGATTTAGGTGAAACTCAACAAAACTACACAAATGGTTCTTGATCTCAACTCACGTGGTTGGTGGATCCTTAGTCTACAACACACATACGATAAGATTCAATTAATAAGGAAGTGCTAGAAACATATGTAGAATTTAGAGATGCTTTTGGAAATGCTACCTTTTTTGGCTTTTTACATTCACGAGAAAAGTGTAACACCCTAGAAACTAGTAGACTAAACTAGGGCCAAGTGTGTGAGGGCTAGAGCCAAAGAGGAGGGAAAGAACCAAGGAATAAGTCTAGGGAATCCACTCTTCAATAGACACTTACTCACCCTCCGCGACCACCACCACAACTTGTGGTGTGGCTTGTGGTTGGCTAGGCAGTAGCCTCCTTAACACTACCCAAAACAGCCACTCTTAACAAGCAACTTCATGGCTCGTGGTGAAGACCACAACTCGTGGGAAGGCTCGTGGAGGGGATTTAGTTTTTAGGAGTTGATAGGAGGGTTGCATAGGTACTGGATCATGACCACGAGCGGGATCACGGCTCGTGGTAGGCAACACGGCTCGTGGTAGGCACCACGTAACGTGGAGCCCACTGTGAAGATGAGGCAGTACACTGCCAAGGGAGGGGTAAAATGGGGTTTTCCGGTTTTAATTAAAATAAAGTCTACTCATTTTGCTTGACTCTAGGTCCCCTATATAAACTATTTTAACGCTAAAACTAACCCATTCATGTCATTATTCCCAAAACCCAAAACAAATCCCCAAAGTTCTTCCTCTCAAAATATTTCTCTCTCTCTCTAGAACCTTGAAGAAGAAGAAGAAGGAAATTCAACCTAGGGTTTCAATCTAGGATTCCAATTCCTTCATTGAAGACTAGTATTTAGACTTGAGGTATGGTAGCTTTAATCCATGGGAACCTTCCATCCATGGAGTTCCTTAAAAATCTCTAATTTCAAAAAGAATGAAATCCCCAATTGTTAGTGTAACGACCCTAAAAACAAATAAGTTAAACTAGAGCCTAACATGTGTGTGTTTGAGTTTGGTGTGAGGTTTGAGTGAGGTTTCATGTTGTCCGGAGCTATGGTTGAGGGGATTAGGAGCTAAACATCAAGGTATGACTCCCCATGGACCACCCTAGGGGTACTTGAGGAGGACCCTAATCTTAACCCCCAAGACCCCAAATAAAAACCAAAGTTGGCCAAAATTTGGTGGCCTAAGGAAGGGGGTCCATGCCCCGTGGATGGCTTCAATAGGTCAAGCCCTTCCAGAAAAAGCTGCAGCCCCAGACCATGGACCAGCAACACTGTCCGTCAATGAACTCATGGTCCGTGAGTGTAGGGCGCGGTTCATGCCTGTGCAATCTGGTTTGGCTAGTTGTACACGTTCTTGATGATCCTCTAATAAAAACAACGAGAGGAAAGACATAGAAAGGAAGGCTAATCAATATAACTATATCAACCATATTTATACTCAAATCCACATTATATCTAGAAAACCAAAGAGGAAAAATAGTAGTAACCACAAAATAGCTTATCAGCCACTAGACTCTAAGTGTCATGGGATGGCAGCAAATATCTTCTCTTGTACAATTAGAAAAAAATGGTCGGATAAGTTACAACATGAACTAATTTGAAAAAAGGACTGTCATTTCACATTGTGATTGACCACCTTAAATGAAGGCTAATATGTAAAGAACATTAGCTTTGTAAGTGCTTGTATTAGTAGGATGAACAAGTAAAGAAAATCAAGAGATGATAAGGGAATTCTCTAAGGATAAGGTTAAATAAAAATGACCTTTAGTCATCCTAAGACAAAGGAAGAGTTATGTTAAAATTGGAATGAAGAAACTGAACAATCTATATGTATGAGCTGTTCTCTTCTTTTATCTTTTTTGTTTTACTTTCTGCCAAATGTGTATGGTTGTATTGTATGTTCATTTTGCATTTCGAGAGAAAACATGGAGCATAATGAGTAAGCATACAACTGTGGAACTATAGTATTCTCAATAAACAGGGGATTTCCTTTCTATTAAGTGTGTGTATTTTTATTATCTGCACAATTTTGGAGTGAAAACAGGCGTACATATGAAAAGTTTTATTACCCGCTCAGTTTTGGAGAACAGTCAGCTTTCTACTATTGTGTTATAGCTTTAATTTAAGTGTCTGTCCTTTTTTACTTTGCTGCATTAACACAATATATCATGCATCTGGTGTTGCTTTTTAGTGTTTCTAGAATCATTTTTTGTGAATGGATTGTTTTAATGCAGCAAGGCCTGCACATGCTGCTCAACACCTGGAAGTCCCCTTTTTATTATTTTGATCACATCTAGCCAGCCTTTCACTAACTTCTTGTTGGCTAGCTACACAAGTTTTGGATGATAATTTAATAAAAATAACTTTTCGTCCAATAGACTCGAAGTGCCATGGGATGGCAGCAAATCTATTTGGGAGAACAACCAGGTTTCTACTTTTGTGGTATAGCTTGATTTAAGTGTTAGTTCTTCTTGATATATCTCACAAACCATGAACATGTTGCACAACACCTTGAGTATTCATGATCACACACGAAACTAGGGGAAGTATTCACGATCACACGCACAACTACAAATTACATAGATAGTGGGAAAACTGGTATCAAATTCACTCACCTTATAATCCATCAGAATAAACTCATCAGTTACAACATGAACTAATCTGGAAAAAAAAAGACTCTGCCATTTCCCATTGTGATTGATCCCCTTAAGTGAAGGCTAATATGCATAGAACATTAGCTTTTTAAGTACTAGTATTAGAAGCGTGCTAAATGCCCTGAGTTTATTATTCTAAAGCATCTTTCAGGTGTTCAACCATATGTTTTTTTACATTTGATGACTTTCAAATATTTTTTTCATTCTAGGTAACTTAGCGACAAGAAAGCCTCGTGGTCCTACTTTACTAAAAGATGATTGGAAACTTCCTCCCGGAAAGACAATTGATGTGCCGTTTAATCATCGTAACCAATCTATTGGGAAAGAGGGTCGAAAGGTTGCTAGATTTCTAGGAATTGTTGCGAGAACTCCAGAATTAATACCTCTAAATATAGATGATTGTAAAATTTTTGATAATGAGCAAAAGAAGAAATTGGTGGATTTTTTAAGGTTATGAGTTTATTATTATTATGTGAATAAATTAAATCTGTACATGATATTATCTTATATTGAATGACTTTTATTTTGCAGAAGAAGTTCTCTTTCTCAAAACATGGAGAAGCGTTTGTCTTAAAGACACTAGGAAAGAAATGGAAAGACTACAAGGGTGAAATTAAAGGTGAATATATGTCAAAATATAAGACTAAAGACACTTTGCTGAAAAATAGATCAAATCGCATACCGAGAGGTCAATAGAGTGGTCTAGTCTCTTATTGGCTTTCTGATAAAGCGAAGGTATAAACAAATCTTGGAAACACACCTACTTTCTTATTTTAACTATGTGTTGATTTTAGTTATGCTACATTTTTTAAAAAAAAATTGTTAGAAATTATTTAAATATTTTAACAAAAGAGGCTTACCCAAGCAAATAGAATCAATAGGGCCAATCAAATTATGCCTCACACAAGAGGATCCAAAAGTATTGCTACATTGATGCATGAGCAGGTAAATCTGTGAAATGTAGTTATAAAGATTTTTTGTCACGCATATCTGACATCAATTCTATTACACGAGCAAATATTTTCTTATTAACTCATAAAAAACGTGTGGATGGTAGACCACTGGATGATGATTCTACCAAGGCAATCGTAAGATTTCTTCTAAACGTTATTTTTTAGATCGGGAACCAATTAAAAATAAACATTACAAGTGAATAAGCCAATTTAAAATTTGACTTTTTATGTATTCTTTGTTCAAGACATCATAAATGAAAGGATGAGCAATAATGAAAGATCTATCGACCAACCTCCTCACAATGTTGCTTGGGAAGGTGATGTGTATTCTCAAGTGTTGGGAAATGAGAAAAGTAGGTATGTTCGTGGTTTAGGACTTGTTCCAACTCCTTCAGTTCTATGGGGTAGTAAATTTTTCTTAGAAAATATTATTGTAGAAGATTAATCTAATGAGGCTGTACAAAGGTTAGAACAAGAAATAACTGAGTTAAAGGGAAAAAAAATGATGAAATGGATCTGATGAAATAAAATCACAAGAAGCTGCAATCAGAATCACTCCAAATGAGACAACTCATGCAAAAGTATGCCCCTAATGATTCTTTTCCTCAAGATATCAATGGAATCTTAAGTGAATAGGTAACTCAATGTTACAAGTCTTAGAAGTTTTTAGTGAAGTTTTAATCCTATAAAAGGATTGTTAACTAATGTCTTAATACTTACAGGTTCCCAACCATAATAGCAGTCATGAAGGAGTACCGCAATCATCAAGGATATCTAGTAATGCTGAAATTACTCTACCTCATGGTACTACTCATCTTTATCATTTGGAGTTATTCTTTGAATTTTCATTACTAGTGTTTCTTGTCTTTGTTTTTAATAGATTTCTCCACCAATTGAACTAGCAATTTGTAGTAGTAGTAGTACTAGTAGCTCTTCTACAAGTATAGACTATCTTCCTGGTTCCATTTGATTATCGTCTGGAATCGAATGCTTGGAATTTGTTGTTAATCAATGGTCAGAATTTTTTTAGCTTCAGATGGGAGTTCCTGAGAGTTATTGTATTGAATAGTACATGCACAATCAAAACTTTTGTTAGTTAAAAAAATCAGCAAACTAGTTCCCTTCGCTTAGAACATTTGACACTTGGACACAATAGCTAGGTTTGTATATATCCAACTTTTGTATGATGAGTGGTCAAGTGTTAGAGATCTCTTTTATCCAACTTCTGAGGCAACTTTTCTCTGTTTGTCTTGGAATAAAGTATGATATGGTGTTGTATGTGAAATGGTGAAATGCTATTCTAAATTCATTTTTTTGGCTTTGATATGACCTAATCCTATTCTAAAAGCTAGTTGAATCTCTATCTTGTTTTGCTCGAGTTTATTTTATGTTTGTTTGGTTTTGCTTTTGAATGCACTAGTTGTACATTTATGTTTCTTCATTGTTCACTAGTAGTCTTGGCTATCTTCTCTTTAACTGCTCATACTCTTTTGGTTGTTCAATAGGCTGATCCTGTGACATTAGATAAATAAAATTGTTATGGGAAGGGTTCTTATTCATACCTGCCTTGACTTGAGTTTCCTTGTGAAGTCCTTTGTAGTGTTGACTTGAAGTTGCAATACTTCCTCCATCAGCACTCTGATCTGCTGCTACTTGGTTTTTGACTTGCTTTGTTTTTGGTACTTGCCATTGTTCTTCATGTTATGTGTTTTCTTCTTGTTGGATGTGAGGTATAGCTTCAGTACTCTTTTGTTACCCTGTCTCTTGTGTTCCAGTTTGCCAACTCCCTGGAATTGAACAAGAATTATGATGATGGTGTTTTTGAAACAATCTGTAACGACCCTAAAAACGAACTAGTGAAACTAGAGCCTCACATGTGAATTTGGAGTTGAGAACTTGATGAAATGATGAGAAATGACCGTGACGTCCGGAAACTAGTCATTTGAACTAGTGAGTTGTAAGGGTCAACTTTAAATAGTTATATCTTTTAGCTCAAAATGAATTAAGTGGACCTTTACCTATCCAATTAAAGGTCTCTGAGTCCTCTTCCCAACGCCACCGAGTTTGCCCAATTCCGACCTTGGAGTAAGAAGCTATGCCTGAAATAGTGAAGCACTGTCCAAAGGACGAGTTTAGACGGGAATGGGCACAATTTTTAAGTCAACACTTTATGGGTCCTTAGTCCTTTTCCAAAATTGACCCTATGCTATTCTTTTCCTTTCCTAGAAACTATAAGACCTTTTTATGACCCAATTCTTTCATTTAAGTCACTCCAATAAGAATTTCCAAAATCATTCCCTCTCTCAAATATTTCTTTTAAGTTCACGGAAGAAGAAGGGTGAAGAACTAGGGTTTCAAATTGGAGGCTTCTTTCATCGATTTTCGTGGGCTTTTTGAATATTAAGGTATGGGGACTCTTTATCTTTGATTCCTTTTTCAATCAAAGAGCTAATTCAAAGTATTTTCAAAGTTCTTCAAAAATCCTAAAGTCCTAATTTCGATTCTAGCATGGGTTCTTGCATAAAAAGGTTTTAAATGATGATTTATATATTTATTAATGATT
>JAJOOH010023011.1:0-28619 GCA_029582605.1 Solanum gracilifrons
TATATATTAATTTTTTTCGATGAAGCAATGACACTCCTTGGCCCTTTGTATTGGCTACATTGATTAATACAAGAATATAATTATATTTTGTAACTCAGGAATACAAATTGATTGTTGATACAATTTCTTTAGATCACTTCAACCTTGGATTTTCCAAATCACCAGTTTTACCTCAAAATATGCACTAAGAAATCTTAATTTCAAGAGATTATTTTTTTGTGATATATCAAATATTTTAAAACAACACTCATTTAAATCTGATAACAGTTTTAATGAATTTATGTAAGAACATTAAAATATTTTCCTATTATAGTTAAGCATTAGATTTATTTTTTTGGGTTTAAATAAAATTTTGTTTTTGCTTCTTATAAATTTTAAAAATAATAATTAGGTATGTAATTTATTTTCCAGCTAATTATATTCATATTTTTTAACTTCAACTTGATATTTTTCATTAATATAATTTCCTTTTATAATATTGTATTTCATTAATTTATTTCATATTAGCGTTAAATTTTTAAATCTTATTCAAGTCGATGTGTATTTGATGTTAATGTATATGAATAATTTAAGTTTACTTTAAATTATAAATTATTTTGATTATAAATTATATTATTTCTAATTATAATCAATTATTTTTTATTGTCTATTTGAATTTGATTAATTTATGCAAAATATTAAGATATTTTTCTAATATAGATAATTATTATCAACAAGAGCTGTTAAATACATGGTAGCAAATCAACTCTTTCAGTGCAATTCTTAATGATTCCAGTTAGAGCAGCAAGAGATGTTGACTCACATTCTTAAAACCTTTGACAAGCTGTATCGCGGACAAATGCATTTCATTTTATGGCACCATAATAAGCGGCACCACACACGAACCTCCGGAATCATTAATATGAAGCTAATTGAGATGCAACAAAATAAACAGAATATCAGTTGCATGAATGCAGTTTAAAGTCTCGAGATGATTTGTAGAAAAAATTCTTCATAAATTTATCCCTTGTCTCTAAAACTAACGATTCGTTTGTTGATAAGCGAACAAAAATAATTAAACTAGCACGTGGTGGATTCACACTTTACTACCTTATCGTTCCTCTTTTAAATATGACGCGAAAACATTCATCACAATATAGTCTAACTAGCTTGAAATTTGTATTTAATATATTGTTATTTATTTTATTTTTCTCTTAAATTCTTGTTTTATTCTATCGTTAAACTTATATAATTTCACTGTCCTCTAAAAAAATGAAAAATGACGAAAGATAAAGTTTATCGTATGAAAAATCCACTAGGTTTAGCCTCTAAGGCCTAGCTCAAGTGGCAAAAGGTGGAGGATTTGTGGCTTAGGTCGCAGGTTCAAGCCCCACACTATACAAAGCAAAACCTGGTATTTAAGTGGAGAAGGGTAGAGGGGCGGGCCCATTATCCATCGAGTTTAGAAGGCTGTGATTGGTCCAAAGGGCGGGTCACATACGGATTTCTCGGTTATAAAAAATAAAATAAAATCCACTAGGTTTAGAGTATCAATCTATGTGGTATTGTGAATGTCAAATATTTATAAATTATTTTTCATACATTAAAAATATTTGTAACCTTAAATAAATTGTCATATTAGGATTTTATTGTCATTATAGTTAGACAGATTTGCATTAGGACAAACAAAATTCTATTTAGGACAAAAACAAATATTGAAATAAATTTGAATTTTGAAAGACCATTGACTGTAATATTCAGTCAGCACACACACACACACACAATTCACGTATTCTCTAGCGCGTGAGATTACCGCCACACTATAAATACCATAGGCGGGAGCAGTTCCCATTCATCAAGCAAAAAAAAGCAAAAGAATTCACATTTTTTTCATCGTTCTAGTCGCCTAAACTCGTTCGCTAAGCTTTTTTTAGGGCTTTGATTTCTCCGGCCAATGGCGTTTTTTCCGACTTCATCATCATCACTGCCGGAGATATCACCGCCGTCTTCTCCGACTTCATCATCATCGTTGGAGTTTCCTGTTTTACCAGTTGCCGCTTTGAAGAGCAAAATCATTCAGAAAATTCAGGAGAATCGCGTCACTCTTATCATCGGTGAAACTGGTTGCGGTACTAATTCTCCTCTTGCTCAATCTCTATATAAGTAGTTGCTGCACATGTATATACTTATTTTGGACTCTGATTATATATGGAATGTATTTAGAGCTGCTTTATCTATGAGAATCGGAATCGGACTGGATATATGTACATTGAAGGCTTTGATTTTTTTTTTGATAAACGCGCACCTGTATTAATATCACGGAATACCTACCACTAGCAACATGTAGATACGAAGAAATCACTAAGTGTTTTGTTTTTGCTGGGATTTGAAAAAAAATATTATTTTTAATGGAGTATATGTCATAAAAGATGTTTCATTTTCTTGAACGAACTTACAGAACTTAAAATTGTAGTTCTAGTGGTTACTTTTCAAATTTCAATGATCTAATGGCATACTGACGGATGATAAAAAGTATACTGAATCATTGGAGTATGGAGAGAGAGAAAGAAAGAGGCATTTTTAAGTGTCATGGGAGTAGCATAACATGCACATGAGTCTTGGTATTTTATAGTTTTTTTCATTAACTTGGTGATCGGGCCAGCTTGTGTACACCTAGGTTATGATACGTGCTACCTCACACCAGTAGTCTAGTCTAGATAGATGAGAAGAATTTACCTTGTGTTTTTTTTTGTTTGTTGGGGTTTGAAACTCAGTCTTTAAGGATTGATCCACTTCGCAGACCACTAGGTCAAGCCCTTGAGTGCGAAGTCATTGCTTTATATTGTGGATTCATAGAATTACCATAAGGGTTTGACTTTGTCACACTTCCTTTAAGTTGTGTGATCAAGAGCAAGTGTATGATTTAGTGGTCAATGAAGTAGGTCGAGAATTATGAGGTCTCAAGTTCAAATCTCAGTGGGGTAAAAAAGAATAGATGATTTCTTTCGACATGTCAAAGCCTTAGTGGTCAAAGTTGTTGGAAAAAAGATTTCCAACAAAAGTAAATTTTTGTTAAATGTGCACAACATTTGCTTAATGTCATGCTACTGTTTTAGAATTTATCAATATGCTCGATTCAATTGGTAACTTGTTGCTTGGTTTTTAAGGAAAAAGCTCGCAAGTCCCTCAGTTTCTACTGGAAGCAAACATGGAACCCATACTTTGTACACAGCCAAGGAGATTTGCTGTGGTTGCAGTTGCTAGAATGGTAGCGAAGGCTCGCAAATGTGAAGTAGGTGGAGAAGTTGGTTACCATATAGGACACTCGAGAGTTTATTCAGAAAGGTAGGTTTTGTTGGTTTTCTCTCAGATGAACTCTTCATCCATGCCTTGCTTGAGTTTCAAATTTTCACTCATAATGTTTGAGTTGGTCGCTATTCTTCTTCTGATCTGAAGTTTGAGTGCATTACATCCTATAACAGAAGCTATTTATCAGACAGCAAAAACAAAAGTTTACATAATGTAAAACCTTTTGGTGCACCTGCATGGGCAGCATGTTTGGATAGTTGAGTAACATAGTCTTTACTCTTGCCAAGGGTTCACTTATGAGAAAACATTTTATTTGACGAAGATCATTTAGTTTAAACACACATGCACAATTTTTAAAGTTAAGAGTCTTAGGGTGTGTTCCAACAGCTACTCATTATCTCAAGCTTGAGGTCGATATATAAAATCTCACAATTTTGCCCTATTTGGTGTACTGTTTTTATATGGGGGCTTTCCCCATCCCTATAATCACTAGTAAAAAAATTAGTACTTCATAAAGAAATCCAATAATCTGTGATTCACCGACACTAGAGGTTCTCTAAATTTACTACTGACATGCAAATCCCTAAATAGACTAGAAAAGACTCCTAAGAACGCTGTCTGTAAGGTAAGCATATCATCATGACTACACCTTAGGCCCCATTAGTCATGTCCCCTAAATGAATCTTTTGCGTCCATTGAAACTAACGATGAAACGGGAAATAGAAGCACTATGTTGACATTAGTACGTCTGCACTTGGAACTAATGATGAAACGGGAAATAAAATTCGTCTAAAATCAAAATTAGTAATTTATAACATACAGTAAACTAATTTAAAACATATATTCTACTATATATATATATATATATATATATATATATATAAGAAGCTAAGAGCAGCTTCATAATGAAACTTCCAGCTTAGATATCCCAGACTCAATACTAATTTGAAACAAATCTTAGCCGAATAGGAGAAAAAATTTCAGTAATCGCTCCTCTCATCAGTGGCTGTTACACGGGAAGTCATTTTGGCACCTTAAGCATTGATTTATCAAGATGCAGTTTGCATGGAACAGCATGTAATTATTCTGATGTTTGAACTGAGATGTTGTGGTTAAAAGGAAATATACCAATCTTTACCTTTTCCTTGGTAATGCCCCCGCTTTTTTGTGAAACAGTATTAATGAATATCCATAATGAATATATGAACGTGTTTGTATTCCAATCACATCCAACAATTTTATTCAACTAATTATTATTGTTTCTTTCGCTGTGATGTATCTTCATTACTTAAACATATCAAGTTAACGTTATGTCACAGATCTAAGATTGTGTTCAAAACTGCTGGAGTTCTGCTGGAAGAAATGCTAGAGAAGGGCTTGAATGCACTAAAATACAAAGTTATCATTCTTGACGAAGTGCATGAAAGATCTGTAGAGTCAGATCTCCTTCTTGTTTGCGTCAAGCAGTATTTGCTTAAAAAAACTGATCTGAGGTAACATTCTTTCTTGTTCTTTTCTTCTTCTGTATTTTATATATAATTGTGCGTGCATCATAATCTCATTGGTGATAAACTGATTGTGTGCTGTCTATTTGGTTCAACTCTACAGGGTGGTCTTAATGTCTGCTACTGCTGATATAGCAAGATACCGTGAATACTTTAGGGATCTCTCTAGGGGTGAAAGAGTAGAGCTGTTGGCAATCCCTAGTTCCGGACAAGACACCATATATCAGCGAAAAGTTTCATATATTGAGCAGGTATGATTCATCTACTTCAGAGAAGATAATCTATTTCATTTACTTGTCCAAAAAAAAGGAAAATTCATTCAGCAACTTGTTCCTTATATTGAAAAGTTGTCATGCATCTATGGTCTTTAAAGCATACTCCATCAATCGCTGTTAGTGGAAAATCTGTAACTTTGGCATTCTCCTCTCTCCTGATTAAGTTTGTTTATTTATGTTTAAATTCATGGTTTACTGGTCGTAATGGTAGTTTTGAAGTGCGCTGAGTCAACCTGACTTGGCTTTGTCCTACTGCCTTGGGTGGATACATGAATCTGTTATTGTTCATATAGTCCTATTTGTTGAAAATTTTCTGTTAACATTCAATTACAACTGTCAGTTCTCGTGTTCTATTATTTTATCCATTTTCCCCTATTTTTCTTAGTAATTGGCTGCAAATATGTCTGCTAGAAATGAAGCAGTTGCATTGAATTCCACTATTGTTATTGCTTCTCCGAGTTGTGCTTCTAAACATAAGCTTGACGTTTGCTCCAAGGAGGTCATTCTGGAACACGATAACCTTTTGTTTGTTTTGCTTTCATGTAGACCAATATAAGGAATACGAATATTTCATTTCTAAATTAAAATTTTGATGGAAGGTCATTGTTTCCAATGGTTATTTCTTGAGATACTTGATTTATTGTGTTCTGATTTGTTGCAAGTGCAATAACAACTGCCTAAGCCTTTACCCCAGCAACACACTATATCAACCCGATCCTTCCATTTTATTCCACCCTTGGTCAGCATTAAATAAAATGATATAAAAGATGCAACATACAAGTGCTTTTTAAATAGGGAAAAATACATAAACCCCCCCGAACTTGGCACGAAAACTTACTTTAGTACTTAAACTACACGGGTGTTTATATAGCCCCCTTAACATATTTGATGTGAATTATTTTCAACCCTCCGAACACCAGCCCAGTTGAAGGCTGGGCATTGTTACACACGTGCGTTTTCATTGGTCCACGTCGCTAAGGGTTTAAAAAATATCTTACCCATTTTATATAATCCACCCGTTCCCAAAATACAACCCGACCCATTTATAAACAAATATCCCTAAATCTCTAACCCCGATTCTCATTCTCTCAAATCTACAAGACCTAATCTCAAGATTTTTCTTTCGTTAGCGTGAAGTAATTGATCGCATTGTGTGCTACAATTTTGTTCAAGAAGTAACGACAATCTTGAAAAACTGATAAACAATCTGAAAAAACTGAAAAGTGAGGAAACAAAAATCAAAATAATAGATGAAGAAGAATAAGTTTGAATCTTACATTTTGAAGAACAATAATTCCTTCAAAGATTCAACTTTTAGGTTTGAAGAGTTAAGATTTGAGAAAAATCAAGAAAAATATAATAAATTAGGTCACCATTTTTGGATGATTGGGTTGGTGAGGGAGATGAGGTAATTAGGGTTCTTAAAAAGTGAAGATTGTTCTTTAAATGGGTAATGGGTCGGATATTATCGTTGGAGGGGCAAATTTAATTTTAAAAAAATGTTAAAAGATGACTAACGCGCCGTTCTAAGCTGTAACAACACGCGCACAAGGCTGGTGTTCGGAGGGTTGAAAATAATTCACATAAAAGATGTTAAGAGGGGTATATAAACACCCGTGTAGTTTAAGTACTAAAGTAAGTTCTCGCGCCAAGTTCAGGTTTTTTTTTTTTTTATGTATTTTCCCTTTTAAATAACTAATGTGTTCTTATTACAAATCTAAAATCCTTAAGATAATTTACACCAACTAGGCCTTAAATAGGTAGATACATTATCATTTAAAAATAGTAGATGTGTTCATGTAGGTAACTATGGCTCACTACAAGTGAATATTTTGAATTTGACAATTCACCATATTGTTAAGTGACACTATTGGCTGGATGATTCGGATTATATTCTCTTCATTTTAAAATAGATGACTCTCTTTGACTATTTGATGCATTACTATTTTTTCTATTTTTTAAAAAAAAATTGTTGATCAAGTAAACATATTTCATATCATAAAGAAGTTCATCAAAAGAACGTATACAAGTGGTATACTAAAAAGTAAAGAATCTACACAATCAATTGATACTTAATCAAAAAAAATAAAAAATCTAAAAAGTCAACTGATTCTCTACAAACTCCACCATTCGTCTATACAATAGGGACTTCCTGTGCACCATAAGAAAATAAGGGAACGAAGGGTACTTCTTAACGGAGAGGGAGGGAGGGGGGGGACTCAACTCTACACCTTCAAAAGCTCTTCTATTTCTCACTCTAGACAACACACATTAATGCAAGTGGCACCACATTCCGTTCCAAAGCTAGGTTTAGATATGTTCCATAACATAATATTTACTGAAATTGTGAATGCATAAATAACCTATCATTTACACTCTATGGTATTAACTTCAAAATAACAAAATTATCCATTTAAGGGGAGAATGCGCAAGTTTTCAAATAGTAAGATTACCCTAATTTAGAAAGAATAGATCCAAGATACCATGATTTGGTACTTCTAACTTTTCCGCTCAAGTAAATGCCTTCTCTTTGTTTAAAATAACAAATGAAATGTGTGAATATGAGTTATATGCTATGAGGATGTCACATGAAGACTAAAGTGATATTAACATAGAATACTAATATTGTAAGTTACATTGAATTTTTATGGGATGGATTGCAGGTTGGGGAAAGGGGTCAAATAATTCTTAGCATATAAAAAGGAAAGTGGGTCAAATAAATTTTGAAGAAGGTAGTTATTTCAAGTTCAACTTAATGTTATCAAACTAGTCTAGTTTCTAAGTACTAAACATCAGAACTTCTAACACAGTAATAAAAAACTAACCCCTTATTCACCTTACAAACTGTTCAACATCTAAAATAGGACGTACATTTACTGTGGTCTTCCACTTAATTAATTTCCCTTTTCCTATTTGACTACTATGATGCATGTTGCTGAGAAAACTCATTGCAGTTTATGCAATTTCTGGTCACTGCATGGTATATTTTGATGGTGCAAAAAAATTTATACAGGGTAATATTTCTGCTTTGTCTGCAAGATTATGGAATATTTAAAATTTATCAGAAAGGGAATAATATTGAACATCCTAACTTCATCAAAAAAGAGCAGCAAGCGATTTATTTAGAGGATATGCAATATTTGCTTCTTATAAATTACTAATGTATTCCATTTTACATAAGTCGGAATCTGCAATGAGTATTATTTTCCTAACAGGTAGCTGAACTCCTTAATATGGAATCCGAAGAGACGGCTCTGAAATGCTGTTCTGGTCCAAGTCCACGGGAAGTTGCTGCTGATATCGAGCCTGAAATGTATCAGCTCATACTCAATTTAATTATATACATTCATAAAAACGAAATGGATATTGAGAAGGGAATTTTGGTCTTCCTTCCAACATACTATGCACTTGAGCAGCAGTGGCGCTTATTGAAGCGTTTCTTTGAAACATTTAAGGTTCATATTCTACATCGTAGTATCGACACTGAACAAGCTCTCAATGCCATGAAAATCTGCAAGTCGCATCGTAAGGTATGCTTTCCTAACTCTCTTTTTCCAACATCCATCAGCATCTCAAAAATCTGTGGAGACGGTCCTTAAAGCAGGCAGAATACTGCACCCAAGGGTGTGACATAGTTGGTCAATAAAGTAGGGAGAACCATGAGGTCTCGGGTTATTATTCAAATCCCAGTAGAGACAAAAAAACTAGGTGATTCTCATTTGCACAAGGCCCCAAGCCTTGATGGGCAGATTTACCCGGTACCTGTGCTAGTGGGACTTGGGAGGTAGCACATACCCGATAGAATTAGTCGAGGTGCATGCAAGGTGGCCCATACACCACCATCAAAAAAGGGAACAACTAAAGTACTTATAACCCCCCACAGCCCCCTGCCTGCTCAAATGACAGAGAAAGAGTTCTTGCAGGAAAGAACATTTTTATAACATCTCTTTACGTTTCCCTGTACCCCGTTTCCTGGTTTTATTTCTGCAACTAGCTGCTGTCAATATTCAGTAAAACAAATATGGTTACTCCATTCTCGTCTCTACAATGTTGATGCCTAAAAAATACTGATGCCTCTATCTGAAACTTAAACTTTTCGCCAGGTTATTTTGGCGACAAATATTGCAGAATCTTCTGTTACGATACCAATGGTGGGCTATGTCATTGATTCTTGCCGTTCTTTACAAATTTTCTGGGATAATAATAGGAAAACAGATTCTGCAGAGCTTGTGTGGGTTTCCAAATCACAGGTACTAAGTGAGCCCATGTTTGCCAATACTGATCTCTCTTCATGCGATTATTGCTTCTAATATTTTAAGATGCAGGCAGACCAAAGGAGAGGGAGAACTGGACGGACTTGTGACGGCCATGTATATCGATTGGTGAAAAGATCATTTTACGGTCAATTAGAGGATTATGAGCCTCCTGCAATACTGAGATTATCGTTAAGGCAGCAAGTACTTTTCCTTTGCTGTGCTGAATCTAAAGCCATCAATGATCCCAAAGGTAATCAGCTAAAATTTTGTGCTTTTTTTGCTGGATTCTGAGCATCAGAGTTTCTTTTCTTTCCCTTTCCTTTTACATGATTATCTTCATGAAATTGCTTGTTGCTTGAACTTGAGTTTTGTTGTGAAATTTCTCTGTAATTCAAGGAAAATGAACAAAGCATGCTTAGGGATGGAAGAGATGTATGATTGTCTTGTTTGTTCTCCGCCTATTTTCTTTCTACGTCGTTAGTCTTGCACTGCTAAGAATTTGCTTTACTGTTACGAGTGCTATGAGAATTATTATGGAAAATGTTTTGCCGACTTCTCTATGCTTCCTGATTCTATCATCCTGAAACATGCATCTTAAAGAAGTTTTGTTGAGAACAGAGTGTTAAGAGTGGTTGTGGAATAATATATGTGAAGAAAATGGATATTATGCTTAACTGAACCTCAAAAGCGAGTTCATGAGGTAACGGTTGGATAAGACCAGATAACGAGATAACAAGATTGTTTGTCAACAAATATCGAAACTTAAATATCACACCCCAAATTTGGAGGAGCATGTGGCCGATATTGGATGTCTTTTAACTTTCATGAAGCGAACTAACTGGACATGTCAACCCGTTACATTGGACAGATGTGCATCATTTTGTAGAACATACTTAACTCTAGAAGTGAAATTTCAGATAGCTAATTAGCTATTTCATCATATTACTGCTTGGTTGTTATATATTCTTTCTCCATGAAAGTTTATATCCAAAGTGATGGTTAGCATTTTCAAAAAAGTGCTTGCTGATCTCCATATGCTTGTTAACTGTAGCTACTGCAATTCACTATCAGATTAGGAGAATGATTCTGGTTGGTTCTGTAAAATCTTCTATGGTTCTCAGTGTGAGAGCTCAGATCGGATTGTTGCTTGAGCTGTAATTTGCTCTTCTGTGAAAACTGGCAGTCTTGAAGGTCTAAGAGATATGTTGGTTATCAAGGTCACAATGCAAAATCCAAAATGTATTCATTAACAATTTTGTACATGCTATCAACTGAGAATTGAAATGCCTAATATGGTAAGGAGTGAATCCATGTAGAGTCTTTTGTATTTATAATTTGTTTCTGAAGTGTGAAGACTTTCCTCCCATGCCTACAACCAAAAGAATGGGAATAATGGCATGAGATAAATTTGCTGCAAGTATTACAAAAAACTTGTCCAATCTACTCTATTATCTGATCCACAGCACCCTCTACAGGGTGGGCTGGTTGGACCAAGAAGTCAAACTGACCTGCTCAGTGGTTACCCATAGTTTAGGCACAGAGCATGACTAATCAATTTATAAATTGGCGGAACAACTGCCATTCATCCTATATAGCATGGTCTTGAGTGTTATTATCATCAATTTGCGTAAGTTTGTTGTCTAATTCTCTTTTCCCTTTTTTGGTCTACTGCTGTTTATAATGTGGGATATTAAAATTTAACTTATGGATCTTTGGTTTAGTTCTGCTACGGAAGGCTTTAGACCCTCCAGAACCTGAAGTGGTTGAGGATGCATTGAGTTTGCTTGTTGACATTCATGCACTACAAAAAGTATCTCCAAGGAGCCGTTATGAACCTACTTTTTATGGAAGATTGCTTGCCAGTTTTTCTCTTTCATTTGATGCATCTATATTAATAGTCAAGTTTGGAGCCATAGGAATGTTACGAGAAGGCATTGTTCTTGGTATATTGATGGATATGCAGCCACAGCCCATTCTTCGTCCTTTTGGCCAAGAAAATTTGGTACTATCCCTATATGCTTGAATTTGAGAATGCCAATTTCATTGGTGTTTAGATTAATTGAACAGTCTTTGATCAATAAATTTGATTTTCCAGTTCATGAAGTACATTGACGACTTTTTCAGTGGAGATTCTAGGACGACTGGTTTATCGGGTAGAAAAGAGGTAATCTATATGGCAAATGCGTGTGCGTTTCAGTTCTGGCAGCGTGCCTTCAAGGTAAAACCACATGACTATAGGATATTCTCCCCCCCTCCCCTCCCTCTTCTCCCCTGGTTCTTTTGCTTTATTTGCTGGGATGTGAGGTTTCTTCTTACATATATCTCCAAATGAAGGACAAACACCGCCTTGAACATTTAAGACAACTCTTCAAGTTGGATGATACAAAAGACAGAGAAATAGGGCTTCTGAAAATTGAAGAAGAGTGGTGCTTATTCCATAATCTCTTGCAATCGTCACTGAACCAAGTTGCTGAGTCATGTATGTCATCCTGAATTTTACCAGTTTAGATCCTTTTGTTTTTTGTACTAAGCTTGTGCTGCTGCAGATGATGAAGTTCTGAACTCTTTGCATCGATATCGACCCCAATTTCTTGCTACATCAAGTGGCATACCATCTTGTTATAATCCAAATGAATATCAGCACAAGTGCCATCTCGACTGTGAGCAGTATTTAGATGCTGATGCCTTAGATATGAATTATAAGCTCCGTGAACAAGGTAGTGAAACAAGGAAATGCATTTCTGTTCCATTTTTGGGGCACAATGAATCTTTAGCACATAACGTGGCTCAAAATTTGGCTAGTGTAGTCAAAGAGGTACTGTATTCTGTTTTTACTTTGCTGTTTTATTTGATGTCAAGATTTTGATATCATCTTCCTTTTCGATGTTGAATAGATGAGAAGCCAGTGCTCTTCGGCTGTCTCTGGAAAGAGTGATATAATGGTCTATGGTGATTGGCATTCCACAAGGGAGGCATCCTTATGCAAATTTTTTCTGAGAGGAATGTGCAACCGGGGTCCGGACTGCTCCTTCTCTCATTCTTCATCAGCGAAGAGGCCGGACTGCAGTTTTTTCTTCTCTTTACAGGTATCAGTTGTTTTATGGCTTATTCAAGTTTTTGCCAATAACAATGTTTTTTTTTAAAAAAAACTGGTGACATGTATGCATCAACATTAAGGGTATGCTGGCCACCTCCAAAAGTGTGATTACATAGATAGCTAATTACAACAAACCCAGGAAATCCACCATCTGTATTTCATCTACTATACATTGCTCTTTACACCAAAAACATAAAGTAGAAATGCATTTTCCTTTGATCTTCTGAATGGAGTTTGATCTGCCTTTGAAGATTCTCTTTTGCTCTCCTTCCATATAGTCCACCATATGCAAGTCCATCTCTTTCGGCTTTTGCTCACTCCCTTTCTGATCCAGCAACTCAATAGATCAGCTGTGTGCTCTGGCATTGTCTAGCTTTCCCCAGTCAAGGTGATGAATAAGGACCAGACCCGAGAGGTTACCTTGCATTGGAGCAAAAGGTGTCTGTTTGTTTCAACAGCTTCCATACAAAGAGGGTATATGGAAGCTAAGTGAGATTTCCTTTTCTGTAAAGCTTCATGGGTAAGACATGCCCTCCTTACTACCAACCAGGAGAAACATTTCACCTTATCAGGTGCCATGCTTCTCCAAATAGCTTTCCAGGGACCTCTTTCTCATCCTGTCAGCTCTGAAAGGGCCCTCCTGTAAATTCTGCTGACTGAAAATTTGTCATCTGTCTTGTGACTCCATCTGATCATATCAGGGTCATTGGTGGTACCTGTGAAAGTTCCTATTCTACCAAGTAGAGCAGCCACTCTCTCAACCTCCCAATCATTTCATAAACCTCCTGAAAATTAGGTTCCATCTCTGAGTTGTCCAGGTATCTTCTATTGTGCTATTTTGGTTGGTGCTGATGTTCAAGGAGGGTGGGGAAAGCCTCTTGCAAAGTGCCTTGACCATCCCAGTTATCCTTCCAGAAAAGGATTTTTCTGCCATTGCCCACTGGGAAGGTAATGTCCTTCCCAAGGTTGTTCCAGAAGAACCTGATGGTCTGCCATAGTCCAGCTCCGTAAGTGTCGGTGGATTCTTCAGTGCACCACTGGCCATTTTGTCCATATTTCTGCTGTATTACATTCTTCCACAAGGCTGTTCTGTCCTCAGCAAATCTCCACAACCATTTTTTGAGCAGGCTGCTAATTTGTAGCATTAGAAAGTATTGGCTATTGAAAAATGAGGAAATGAATGATAGGGAAAAGGAGTTGAGGAAGGTTGCTCCTCTTTGTATTTTTGGGTTGATTTGGAGTTAGAGGAATAGAAGAATATTTGAAGGGGTTGAGAGTGCATTCTGGAGGGTAAATAGTTCATTTTTGCTTCATTTGGTGTAATAAAGATATCCTTGAACTTTCAGTTTCAAAAAAAAAAGATATCCCTGAACTCACATAGTAAATTGACACCGTCTTTGTGATCAATGAGATTATTTTGACTTATGATATTTTCAAAAAAGATGTCTTTGAATATGGCTCGAAATGTTGTCATACTTGCTGCGATATGGTCTTTTTTGATGCCTCTCTTTAATTTCTGTCTCTGCTAGCTCAGTGGGCTAAATCTTACCTTAAAAAATAGTTGAGTGTATTTATCTTTTTGTAGACAAATTTAACACACTGGCTAAATGGGATATAATTTGAGTAGTGGTCTCAAAAAATCCATTTGTGCAAATGCCCCTATATTACTTACATGTTGAAGCTGAAAGTATGAATGGGTTGCTTTTTCCTATTATCTTTACGGTGGTTCGAGTCAAACTCTGCATAGTGGGAATAGTCCATGTAGAATATCATCATTAATTCTATGAGCACCTGTAGTGATCCTCATAAAATTAATAGTATTCTATATTTCCTGATTTTAATTTATGATGTGAATAGTGAGTCAAGGAAGAAAGATTTTTATTGAAAAAAAAAGGAAGGTAAGGAAGAAAATGTCTAGTCTAATTATGAGAGGTTAAGTGGCTTCTGAATTCCTTTTTAATCTACTTACTTGCATAAGCTTATACTCTTTTTTCTGAGTTCAATTCAGATATTGTCCAAAACCTAATTTATTCTTGACCTAGAGTCTTAGCCTTTGTACCGAAAGAGGGACACTCAGTGTTTCACCAGCCTGTATCTTTTCTATTGGAAAATTTCCAGCTTTCTTCCTAATGTTTACTCTATAAACTCTTAAAACTTTTTTTTATTCAAAAAATGCAAATCAGTTAACGTGTTCATCCAGGAAGCTTGTGACCGCAGTTAGCATATTCAGTAAGCTGATTTTAATCAAATTAGAGTCTGATTTGTCAACTTTCTTTATTTCTTCCTTGGTGCATCAGTCATCTCAATGAGATGTAATTTTGTTACATCTTTTTTTTTTTTTTGGGGGGGGGGGGGTGGTTGTGCGGTGGTTTTGGGAGTGCCCCAATCAACAAAGTGGTGCGATCTTTGAGCACATGGTTGGAGACTCCAGCTTACTCACTAGATAGGGCCTTATTGGATTAGAAATTTCAATCACACTCCCCTAGGACACCAAAAAAACCGGGCCGAACTTTTAAAGAACCCGCTTCGATAGAACAGTATCATGGCAATTATTATATATCTTAGTAGTCATATTTGACCTTGGGAATCATCACAAGTACGGCTTACCTGCTTTTGAAATATATACCATGCTACCATTTTAACGAAGTGATCTAATTATTTGTTTGTAGAATAAGATTTCATGATCTGCAAGTGCATGTATATTCACATTCTGTATGTAATTACTCGCGAAGGGAGGGGGTGGGGGAGTTTGGTGAAGGAGGGAAGTGGTGGTTTGGATTTGGAAAGAGATAGGAGAAGGTGTATAACAGAATGAGGAGGCAGAAGAGCTTGCATTAGTGGAAGGTAGGAGGAGAAAGAATGGGGAAGATGAACATTTAATTGTGTGCCATATTTATAGAATCGACGAAATGCTTCGGGGAGTTGAAAATAAGCATAGATAGAAGAGGAAAATATTTTTCTTTTTGGTGCTTATTTACCTTGTCCAAAAATTTATCATATATTAGATGGCCCTAATGCATATCTTTGGCTTCTTTGTATTTTCTTCATACCAAATTTTTTCAAGTGTATTGATACTCCTATCTGACATATTCTAAATTTACATATCTATAGGGATGCCGGAATGGAGATTCATGTTTGTTTTCTCACGATTCAGTTCCAACTGCTTATTCTGGTGTCCTGTCAAGTTTATGCCTGCCGGAGAATGATGCTGCTGATATGTGGTCACTTCTGCAATGGTTTCCTGTACCCTATCATGGGCGCATCCTCATACTAGATGACAATGATTTATATTTTTCATCGCATCTTGCACGTTTTTATGCTCCGTCTTCGATAATCTCCACAACATCCCTTCGAGATGAATCCACACTTGATCAGTTACCAACTGGAGTCAGAATTCTGTGGGGCCATTCACATCCATACAACACGATAATATCCAAAACTGCAGGGAGTTCAGTTCCATGGAATGAAGTTAAATGTGTCCTATGGTTCCCAAAATTTGAAGCAGAACATAAAGAAGGGGATAGGAGCATGATGCAGACCTTTTTTGAGTATTTTGCCTTCCGGATGCTTGGAGATGCCTTATATGAAGCTAAAGTAATTATCACCATGAATAACATACGTTTCTCACACCTACAGGTAATTTACTCATACTGGCTTTGGTAATCCCCAATAGATGCTGGATTAGTGCTTTCTACTTAAAAAGTTAATTGACAAGAGACAAGTTTGGAAGTTATTTGCATATTTTTGGTAATTTTGAGCAACTTCCTGAGATTCCTCGAGAAGTTTCTCCCTGAATCTTTTTTAACTTACTCCTATCTTTCTGACAGTTCTGTCTGAAGTGCTATTTGTGGGTGTAATGGGGCAGGAAAGGAACCTGGAAAAATAAATGCAAAATCTATATCAATTAGTTTATAGTAATTGAGCTTTTCGGAAGTTGACAATTGACATGAAAATATTCATTGTATGTGGAGCTGCTTTGTCTCAATATATATATATATATATTTTATGTTTAACCATTTTGTATCTGGGATCCAAGCTTACTAATTAAGATTCATGCTGGGTAGGACCCCTTTAAGGGGAAAGCACTCCCACCAGGAATATGAGTGCTATTTAAGTTGGCATACAGCAATGCACAATTCGAAGAGAATGCCTGAAAATTTCATTTGGAAAAAACTAAAGATGTTTCTCTGTTCTTTTCTATTGGCTGAGGCTCTTGAGTTATTTTGAACCGTTGATAAATCTTGGCAAGTTTTGTAATATAGTCTCCTTATAAAACCTTAGTCCCCTTCCGTATTTCTTTTCATGCTGCAAATAGTTCTCTCCTCCTACTCATCCTCGCCCTAAATCGCATCTGTGCTAATAGAAATGCTTCATTGATTCAGATTATCCCCCCCTTGGCCCTTACTTTAGCTGAAACTGAATGTTTGACACTGTTGCTTCAGGTGGAAAAGCTGGCGAGGGAGTGCTGCTTTTTTCTCAATGATTCATTTCTATTTGACGAACAGAACCTTGGAGAATTATTCGATGAGGTTAGAGCCAGAAAGCCAATGGTGCAGTCGAGGCCTGTCTCGTATGTTTTCTCACTGCATCCTCCTGTAGGTGTCCAGCCTGGTGATTTTGCAACACTCCTTAATCAAAATTTGAATAAGGTTGTCTAGATATAGGATCAGCTCCTGAATGATGTGCAGCTCGGAGAGTTAATGTTATGGAAATTCGCATAGAAGTAGGGGTTTTGACTTGTGAAATCATTTCAGTAACAACAGCGCGAAAAAAGGTTTCTCATATACTCTTAAATTATCAACTATAGAAGGGTTTGTCATGTACATATTTATCTCATAAGGGAGGATAGAGTTCCTTTTGATATCCAAAAATGCTGAAACTGCAGATACTTCTCGTCTTGATCAGTTTTTTTTTTTTTTGTTTAATCATTTCATCTCCCCCTCCTATGTGTTTTCTTGGTTATGATAATTAATGGTGAGCTTGATTTTAGTTTTATAGTTTTTTTTTTGTGCCTGTATATAACCATACGGTCAATTGGAGGGTCTATTTAAAGGGTAAAATGCTCTTTACTAGTTTTTTTTAGGGCTCAATCACTTCTGAAATGAATTATGGAGTTACGAAAGTGACTTCAGTTTGCCAGTTCAGACTCAACTCCTCATTTTATTTTGTGATAGATATATAATATGGAAGACAGATTTGAGGATGAACTGAATATACATGTAAGTCTGCTATTATATCAATATATATATATATATATATATATAATTCTTTGGGTGATTACAGTGAATTTTCTGTATTACAAACATTGGTATGCGTACGATACTGACATACTTTCTGCCTGCTTCTTCCTATGATATGTCACCAAAATCTTCACTGTAATCATTGATATATTCTGTCAATACAAGAACAAAAATGGTATCGTGTGAGCTCCAGTAGCAGCTGTAATATGAAAAAGCAAGATAAACGTATGTCTGGACGACCTACCAGGATAACGATGGAAGCTTGTTGCAGTTTGCTGGAGCCCATCCAATCTGCTGTTTCTCATTGTCGTAAATCACTAGTTTGTCTAACATAGAAATATCTGCATACGTAAATCCAGAGAAAAACAGCAAAATTAATCCAATCTTTTTCTCCAGAGAGGACATTATTTTTTGATATCTAGACGAGGTATAAAAAGAACATTATACCTCCGATCATATTAACATCTCCTATTCCAGCCTCAAAACCGTTCAATATCCCTAAGCATACATTGCCCTTATCCTGAGAGGATACAAATATCAGTATCATGATCTAAAAGATTCATAGAGTAATTTAAAAGGCACTTACATTAAGAATAAGATAAGCCTCGGGTATCAGTTGAAGCTGAATATTCTTAGCTTTTGTGAAACTAAGTGTCAATGGCTTGAAGTACATCGTAGCATCTTTAAGGAATTTGAAAGGTTTTGATCCTTTCCAGCAGACAGGCAAACTTTTGTCGTCCACTGCATCAGTCAATTGCTTTGGGTCTATGTTTTTCTTAATCTGAAATCAGCAAAATATCACAAAAAGATGATAGGTCATAACTCATAAAGCATATAGGATAGAGGTTTTGCCTGATCTTACCAAAGACAACAGGGTCTTGTAAGCTTTGGAATTGAAGTAGGTAAAGGTAGTTCCACTGTCTAAAATTATCGGTATACCCTTTATTCCAGTTGCCTGCCCATTGAATAGGACATCTGCTGGTCCCAAAGAATACTCTTTCCTGAAATCATAGTAATCCAGACAAGTTTATTCACATCTTGCATTTGCAAAGTGCAGATTTCCATATACAAAAGCACAGAACATACTCTGAAGATGCAAGCACGATAGGTAACCAAACAATCCCAGAAGACGGGACAATGTCATTACCAAGGAAAAGAAAACCTCCACCTTGCCCGCTTAAACAGTGACCTACTACATTCCGGATTAAACCCATGCTACTCATCTGTGATAGTATGCTTGATTTTCCATTTCCTAGACCGAGAATTCCATCTGTATAAGGTGGTGAATGCCCAGAGCGTGGCACTTCTTGATCATACCCACAACTACACAAGGGAAATCAAGCTTAGCTACAAACTTCATCGTTAAACTGCTCGTAGCTAACAATTTTAAAGGGTAGTTTATTATCAGTTTCTTACCCAAACACCAGAGGAGGAGCAATGGAGGTACCATTAGTGTATTTTACTTCAAATGCGTCTCTGACCAGCACTCCCAAGGATGAACAATGATCGGCATACTCAATCTCATAGTCACATTGATCGGTAGGAGTGTGACCGGGAGGGTTTGCACCATGAATGGATACACATATGGGATCGTTGTGCTTGACCAAATTCTTTTTCGGTTTGTAAGGATGGTGAGGAGCCTGCAATGTCATATATATGCAGAAATTATGAAAGATATTTCTGAGTATTTTGGATTTGAATTCATATTAATAATCTTTGGTTTAACTGGAAAGAGCAAATAAAAAGTAGTCACCGGAAGATTTTTGGCGCCAGGTATATCACATTGGAGCCAAGTGAGATCACTCCCTGTGTCTACGTCAAGAAAATAAGGTCTAGGGGGTTGGCCTACATTGAGTACCACCTGATAATACCTGAACATGAATCGAATATCCGAGTTCAGAGAACAGGAAACAAGTAACATGCAAGTTTTATGAATATAAAAGGAAATCCTTAAAACTAATAGAATTATACATGCAAAAAAAACCGTAACAATAACAATAAGGTTTGTTGATTGAGATTCTTAAAAAATTACTAGGGGCAGGGGCTCTTCATCATATGGGCGTCAGGCTGAGTCCAATCAAACTTGTTGGGATATCAAATCAAAGACAAGTTGAATTTAAATCGCTTTCAATCAAACTTTATAAAGTGTATGAACAACACAAGATAAAGTAAAGATTGAATTGAAAATATACCCTTTAGGATAGACATTCCCATCAAGGAGAAAAACCATAGTACCAAAATATGATTGTTCCTTCATTGGTAGAGTAAAGGCAGAACAATTATGAAAGTATCTACATAGAAGCATAATGTACCACACTGATAAAACCCAATATGGTACCCATTTCCCTTTCATGATTTATTTGATTAAAGATAACAAATGGCTCAAAAATCAACAAATAAAAGTTTAAAGTTTAGTAAAAAAATGAGAGAGGACTTGGTGAGACTAATTTAGAACAAGTGATATATATATATATACTAAAAAGAAATGGAGCATTGGCTTGTTTTATGGTTTGGGGTTGTAAATATTATTACTCCCTCCGTTTCAAAAAGAGTGGCCTAGTTTGACTTGTCGCGGAGTTTAAGAAAATAAAGAAAAATTTTGAATCTAGTGGTCCTAAATTAAGGTTATGTCAAATGTACAAAATTGTCCTTTAATCTTGTGGCCTTAAACATGCCACGTGAAAATCTGAAATTAAAATATTACCAAAAAAAGAAAGAGATCATTCCTTTTTGAAACAGACTAAAAAGGAAAATGAATCATTCTTTTTGAAATAGAGGGAGTATTAAAACTAGGGGTGTTAAATGGTAGGATTCGAATGCTTGTTTTATAAAATTTATATGGTGTTTAACTTTTCGGCTAGTTTATTTTGTATAATTAAAATTAGAATTTTTAGAATTGTTTTATCATTTTGATTTCTCTTTTGTATTGATACAATTTGATTAATTAAAATTTTCAATTATTCAGTTTAATCATATATTCATAGAGACTTGTAATTTTATTATAAGAAATTTAATAATTGATTCAATCTGTTCATCAATTTTTTTAAAAAACATTCACACTTCTGACTAAAAGAATGTGTTAAAATTATTATTCTTTCGTCCTAATATATATGACATTAGTTGAATGTTGAGAGTCAAATGATTATTTTCTTATCGCAACTTTTTTTTCTTATGCTTTATAAGTATTTGAAATTGTTAACTATTTTGATTTATAGTATTTATTTTATACCCTACCTCTCAAATATGTAAATTTCTTTTCAGAAAACTTAAAAATTTAATTTTTATATTTACGATCAAAATTAAAAAATTTAATGCTTGAAATTTAAACCTTGCTACATATTATTTAGGGGAAAGAGATAGTTATCACGCCATCCTACATTTATATATCAACTACATATGACTATAACAGGTTAAGCAAAATTTTATAACTACACAAAATTTTAAAAATATTACTACAATTTTTTGGTAACATTATCGACATAACATTTTTTTTAAGAATATTGCAATTTATAGCTAATTTGAAACCGACTGCAATTAAGATCGATTCTATTAAAGTAGGGATGATAAATAATCATATTCTTAAAATGGGGAAAAATAGATGAAAACATACTGTATAATTTCTACAAAAATAAATAAGCAAATTCCCTCTTTTTATGGATGTCCTCCCACCTCCACCTCTACAACTTATTTTTTTTAAATAATAATAATAATAGTTTCCACATTCACTTCTGCAATGAATTATAGAGTTACGAAAGTGACTTTAGTTCGCTAGTTCAAACTCAACTCCTTGTTTTACGTTGTAATACATATATAGAAGAAGAGAAATTTGGGGATGAACTGAATATACATGTATGGCTGCTATTATAAAAATATATAATTCTATGTATGGGTGATTACAGTGAATTTTCTGTATTACAAATCAACTAAAATATGTTCTTCTGTAATATAGCAAACATTGGTATGCTTACAATACTGACATACTTTCTGCCTGCATATGTCACCAAAATCTTCACTGTAATCATTGATATATTCTGTCAATACAACAACAAAAATGGTATCGCGTGAGCTCCAGTAGCAGAAGTAATATGAACAAGCAAAGATAAACGTATGTTTGGACGACCTACCAGGACAACAATGGAAGCTTGTTGCAGTTTGCTGGAACCCATCCAATCTGCTGTTTCTCGTTGTCGTAAATCACCATTTTGTCTAACATAGAAATATCTGCACAAGTAAATCCAGAGAAAATGAGGAAAGAAAGTTAAAATGTGGACAACAATTTCGATACTGATGTGCTCCTCCTCTGAGAAAATGTTGGTCATGTGTGTTCTTTTGTTGTACATTTTCTTTGGAGAAGACAACCTCAAAAATTTTGAACAGCACGAAAAGAAAGATGCCTCGTTCTGTCATACCTCCGATCAAATTAACATCTCCTAATCCAACCTCCGAACCATTCAATATCCCTAAGCATACATTGCCCTTACCCTGAGAGGATACAAATATCAGTATCGTGATGTGCTATACTTTTGAGCTGCATTATAAGATTCACGGAGTGATTTGAAGAGCGCTTACAGTATGAATAAGATAAGCCTCGGGTGTCAGTTGAAGCTGAATATTCTTAGCTTTTGTGAAACTAAGTGTCAATGGCTTGAAGTACCTCGTAGCATCTATAAGGGATTTGAAAGGTTTGGAGCCTTTCCAGCAGACGGGCAAACTTTTGTCGTTCACTGCATCAGTCAGCTGCTTTGCATCTATGTTTTTCTTAATCTGAAATCAGCAATATCATAAGTCCTAAGCCAAAAAGATGATAAGCATATCGGATGGAGGTTTTTTCTGATCTTACCGAAGACAACAGAGTTTTGTAAGCTTCGGAATTGAAGTAGGTAAAGGTACTTCCACTGTCTAAAATTATCGGTAGACCCTTTATTCCAGTTGCCTGCCCACCGAAAAGGAGATCTGCCGGTCCCAAAGAATAGTGTTTCCTGAAATCATAGTAATCCAGAAAAGTTTATTCACATCTTGCATGCAAAGTGCAAATTTTCATGTACAAAAGCGCCAAACTACAGATAGAACATACTCTGAAGATTCACGGACGATAGGTGACCAAACAATCCCAGAAGACGGGACAACATCATCTCCAAGGAAAAGAAAACCTCCACCTTGCCCGCTTAAACAGTGACCTACTACATTTCGGATAAAACCCAAGCTACTCAACTGTGATACTATGCTTGATTTTCCATTTCCTAGGCCAAGAATTCCATCCGTATAAGGTGCATGCTCAGAGGCTGGCACTTCTTGATCATACCCACAACTACAGAAGGGAAAACAAACTCATGAATCACAAGCACCACAATTTCAGTAACAGAATAAACACTACAAAAAAAAAAAAAAAAAAAACTAGAATTAGCAACAAACTTCATCACTAAATTGCTCGTAGCTAACAATTTTTTTTGATAATCCGTCCCTAACTCGTTGCTAAATAGAAACAGCAACAGATTTCTCCGTTGTTGATTCCAATCCTATTAGCAGTGAAAGTGGAAGAAGTAACAGTCTGTTTGTTGGTTGACAATTTTAAAGGTTAGTTTTAAGGAGTAGTTTATCAGTTTCTTACCCAAACACCAGAGGAGGAGCAATGGAGCTACCATTGGTGAATTTTACTGGAAATGCGTCTCTGACCAGCACTCCCAAGGATGAACAATGATCCGCATACTCAACCTCATAGTCACATTGATCATCAGGAGTGTGACGGGGATGGTTTGCGGGTGAGTGAAGTGATGCACATATGGGATCCTTATGCTTGACAACATTTTTATTCGGTTTGTACGGACTGTGAGGTGCCTGCAATGTTATACATATATGCAGAAATTAGGAAAGATATTTCTGACAACTTACATGTGATTTTGAATTTGAATTCATAATAATAATCTTCTGTGTAACTTGAAAGAGCTAGGCTGCAGAAGGAATAAAAAGAAGTACTCACTGGAATACATTTTACACAAGGGGCGTCACATTGGAGCCAAGTGAGGTCACTCCCTGTGTCTATGTCAAGAAAGTAAGGTTTGGGGGGTTGGCCTACATTGAGTGTCACCTGATAATACCTGAACGTGAATCGAATATACGAGTTTAAGAGACAGAGAACAGGAAACAAGTAATATGCAAGTTTTACGAATTTCAAACACAAATATAAAAGGAAATCCAAATTCTAGAAACTAGCAACAAATCTTCTCATGGTGAACCAAGAACTCATCCCCAACACAAAAACTCGTATAAAACTGCTAGCTGATGTAAGTTAGAATGAACAGGGGAATGTTTTGTGTAAACAAGTCCATTACATCACAGCAAAACCCAGATACATCTGTCCTTTCTCAACGCATTTCTTTAGACAAAGACACCAGTTTTTCAGACGATAAATCTTTCTCTGATCATGGATGGTGAGTCAAGCCCATGTTCCAATTGAAATAATAATGCAAGTTCTTCCTTTTCGATGTTGAAAAGATGAGAAGTTAGTCTTCTAGGGATGTCTCTGGAAAGCATGATATATTGGTCTATGGTGATTACGGTTCCACAAGGGAGACGTCCTTGTGCAAATATTTACTGAGAGGCATGTGCAACCGGGGTCCCGACTGTTCCTTTTCTCATTCTATACCAGCAAAGAGGTCCACGTGCAAGTTTTTCTTCTCTTTACATGTATCAATAGTAAAGAGAGGAAAAAATTGCAAATGGGCCTCTTTGCTTGTATAGAATGAGAAAAGGATCAGTGAGGACCCCGATTGCACAGGCCCCTGAGAAAATATTTGCATGGAGAAGCCCCCTTGTGGAACCATCATTACCGTAGACCAATAAGTCATGATTTCTAGAGACACTTGTAAAAGACTGACTTCTCATCTACTCAAACATCGGAAACCCGGATACATCTGTCCTTTCTCAATTCATTTCTTTAGACAAAGAGTCCGTTGTTTCCTCTTTCCAGACGATACGTCTTTCTTCAGACATGGAGTGTGAATTAAACCCATGTTCCAATTGAAATACCGTTGCAAGTTCTTCCTGTCTAAAAAATAAATCAGATAGATTCATCTGAAAGAGATTCACAATACGTTCTAACCTTCAGGACAGATTAAAGTCTTAAGTACATAAACTAGGAAATCATAGGATACTCCAATGGAGAACCACACCAAACTATTCAAGTCTATGGGAAATGTACACGAAATTTCCACGCAAAAATGCTGAAAAATTTGCAAGATGATTATCAAATCAAAGAATACGCTGAAAGAGCCCTTCCAATATTCCAGCTACTGAAGAAAAGTAACACATCACAAATAAATAAATAAATCAATACACAAAAGTTGAGAAAAAGTATAGATAAAACTACTTATATAATCTTTACCAGCATCAATAGCAAATGCAGCTATCTAACTTCAACACGAAACATAAATTTACGTATAAAAATTCAATGCTAAAAAATCTCCAAGGTTGAACCTATAGAGATTAAATATTGAATCCACCTCCAACCAAAATCATGTCCTTATTGCTACACACAGAATAACAAAATCCTTTAAGAATTTGTAAACTTTTTAATCAGCATTTTTTTTTTTTGCAGAAGATTCATTGACACCCATTAGCAGTTCTAGCAGATACCATATAGATACAACAAAAAATCCCACAAAGTCAAGTTCGGAGAGGATAGAGTGTATGAAAACCTTACCAGAGAGGTTGTTTCCGAATGAAGCTCGGCTCAAGCAAATCAAAACAATAATTAAAAGAAAAAGCATGACAGCTAATAGCAAAGTAGCACAGAGCATACAATAACAACAAGGTATAGATCATTGAGAAAAAGAAGTAGTGGAAAAAGAATATACCCTTTTGGATACACATTCCCAACAAGTGGAAAAACAACAGAGGAACCAAAATTTGACTGTTTCTTCCATGGTGGACGAGGCAGGTTAAAAGCAGAAAAAACTCCCTGAAAAAAACCAGATAGAAGTAGACAATACAACACCCAAAGTCGTACTACTTCCCATTTTCCTCTCATAATTGATTTTCCGATCAAACAAATAAGATTGATTCTAGGTTGAACAGGTGATTTTGGGAACAGAAAGATAAAAAAAAACTCTCAAAAAACACCAAAAAAGCCCGGGTCAAGCAAGAAAATATAAATGGAGAGATTGTAGAAAAATGGGAGCTGGATAAGGTGAAGTTTGGACTGAAGCGTTAATGGCGAATGAGAAAAATGGAGACTCCGTCAACTTCACGTGTAGGAAGAAAGGACGGGGAAAGAGATGACTTTTTGTGCATTGCACTACTTGCTTTTGTGGGGTTGTTGGTTGAGATTCTTGGAAGCTTCCTAGTTGTAGGGTCCACATTTTTAGTATTTCTTTATGAGTTGAGTCGAGTCGAGTCGAGCCTAATTCTATCAAGTTTAACTAAATTTGTTATGGTATGAAGTTTTTTTCTCAGTACGCTACGAATAAAGTCAAAGATTTGTTGGTTGAGATTCTTGGAAATTTCCTAGTTGAGGGGTCCACATTTTTATTATTTATTCACGTGTAAGTTGAGGGAGTCGAGCCCAATCGAGTCGGGTTTAACTTAACTTGTTATAGTATCAATCAAGTCGAGCTAAACTTGAATCGAGTCAAACAAAGCTTTTATCACTAGTCTCTGAATAAAACCTAAGAGATACTGACTCAAATTCTAAAATTTATGATATATGGGATCAGGATGGGTGAGAGTAGGGTTGGGGGTGGGATTTGGGGGAGGGGGGTGTCCTGATTTTTCCTTATTTATCAGTCTCTGTGTAGGCATACGTAGGCTGGACGTCAATGAGAGCGACTAAGCCCAACCATGTCGAGTACAACCAAACTTATTGTAATATCGAGTCAAGTCAAGATAATTTCGACTTGAGTTCAACCAAGCTTTATTACTAGTCTATGCTTTCGTTTGACCATAAATTTTAAAATTAAAACTTGAAAACTTGAGTTTATGAAAATTGTGTTTGAACGAAAGTTAAAGGAAAGAATGGGAAAACATAAGAGAAATGCAGGAAAAAAGACACTTATAGCGAGCTCTGAGCTCAAACGTATGACGAGATACCTCTATTGAAACCACCTTGGTATCCATTTTATCCACCGAAGCAAATATCTGAAAAAAGAGGAAATAGAAGTCAGAAGCAATTTGGTATCCATTTCATCCACCGAAGTAGATATCTGAAAAAGAGGAAATAGAAGTCAGAAGCAATAAGGAACAAAGGAAAGGGAAAGATAACAGTGAAGTCAAATCTGCGAGCTGAGAAAAACAATGGCGAAATGAGGAGGAGGAAAACGTTGAAGAACCATAGCATCAGAAGGAAGAAGATGGGGTTAGTTACAACTCCCAACGACGACATTGAAGAGAAAAAAGGAGAGTGGCGACATTAAAGAGGAAAAAGGAGAGCTCAACTTAGAAACCCTAGCGGCTAGTGAGATATTTAAGATAGAAAGGGGGGTTCGATTTTTGGACTGGGCCAATTATTGTTTTGTTACCTTTCTTGGGCTCGTTGGGACATTTTCTACACACTTCTTGAATCAATAAAAGAGCTCCTAAGTTTAGCTACTTAATAAAAAAATTGTGTTTGAACATACATTTTACTTGAAATTTTTGTGAGTGGAAGTTTCAAAAATTAAAAAAAGGATTTGCATAAGTTTTTGAAACTTGAAAAATATTTCAAAATTTTGTCCAAACAGATATTTGAAGACAGAGTTTCAAAACAAGATATAAAATCTACGATCAAACGTCAACTAAATAAAACTAACGATTTGTTGATTGAGATTCTTAAAAATTACTAGGGCTAGGGGTTCTTCATTCGCATAGATTCTTAAAGAAATAAATATATTTTAAAACTATTGGACAAATCAAATTAAATATAAGTGGTAATAACATAATTTCAACAATAAATGAGAAAAAACTAAAATTTACACATAAATCACATTTGCTGAATGCGTTTTATGCCTTTCTTTCTCAGCTCAATTAATGTTTAGTATAAAATGAAAAAATAATTATATTTTCTTGATTTGATAAAAGTAATAAATAAAAGAAATAAATATATTTTAAAACTATTGGACAAATCAAATTAAATGAAAGTGGCAATAACGTAATTTCAACAATAAATGAAAAAAGACTGAAATCTATATATATATATATATAAAGGAGAAAGATAGAGAAGGTGATATGACACCTCTCTATCGCCTCCATTAATTTTTGTCTTTTTCACTTTCTTTTTACCATTTTTTCTTCATTATTTAAGTATTTTATTTTTAATATCTCAAAAAATCTTCACATTCAATTACTCAACTTTTCATCAACCACTATAATATATATTTAATATCTTTAATAAAATAAAAAAAACAACTACCAATAACTCACACCTCTTCAACTTATAATCTTAATAATATTCATAACTCTTTTTTTTTAATCTTCATAACCCCCAAAATTAAATTTATTACTTTATGACACCTTATGGTATTCCTCCTCTTTTTCTATATAAATTCATATTTTGTAGCAAGAAAAATTTCATTCAAAGTTATTCTTTCACTTCTCCATCACCAAATCATACATTAGGGAGGGTGAGGAAGAAATGCTAATCATCACATCATATTGTCACGTCCCGCCACTTCACAGTGAAATTTTGCGTCCGAAGAGGGGCGGAAGGGTCTAGAGTTGTGGAGAGATTTCCGGAAGACTCTAGAACCCTTTAGATTATTCAAGAAGGCTAGAGAATTCCCTAGAATTCTCTAGAATAACTTAGAAGGCAATGGAAGGTCCTAGATAGTTTCCAAGAAAGCCTTAGAATTCTCTAGAGTGTGTAGAGAATTCTAGAAGAGGAACTAGATATTTTCTTGGAAAGCTTTAGAATTTCCTAGAATTAGTAGAAGATTCTAGGGAGGGACCAAAGTGTAAATAGTTTAGGGACTTGTAAAGTAAATATTAAT